>VWZE01018583.1:8637-27994 GCA_013396675.1 Eubucco bourcierii
TGGTGTCTTCCAACCCTGACTGATTCTATGATTCTATGATATACAGAAAATCTCAAAAGTGTTAGAAGATCACAGCATGGGCCACTGGGTTAGCATACTGGTTCCAGAGGAGAATCAAAGTGGGTGTTGGTCTCTTCTTCCTAGTAATGAGCGATAGGATAAGAGGAAACTGCTTCAAGTTGCAGCAGGGGAGGTTTCGGTCGAACATTAGAAGAAACACCTTCACTGGAAGGGTTCTAAAGCACTGGCACAGGCTGCCCATGGAGGTGGTTGAATCCCCATCCCTGAAATGGTTTCACAGTGGGAGAAGTGTGGTCCTGAGGGACATGGTTGAGCACCGGGCTTGGTAGAGTTAGAGAACGGTTGGACTGGATGATTTTAAAGGGCTTTTCCAACTGAAAGAACTCTAGGATGCTGTGAGCTCTTCTCATTTTAAGACCAGATGCAACCCTGCTCCGAAGTTACTGTCTGGATTCTCTCCACAAGTAGTACTGATTAGGTTACAGAGCATTAGCAGCATGAACTGACCCTCAAGAGTCAACTGAGCAGCTGTGCTGTTGTGCAACCTTCTGTGTCCTGTAACACCCTCAAATCACAGCCCTTTAACCAGTGCCTCTCCCCAGGTCGGCATCGCTGGCTGGGTGACACTTTCCATGCCATTGCTTGCTTGTTGATTGCAACTAATGGCAGCTTTTATATCTCTTTCAAGACCCCGAATTACTGATGGTTTTGGGGTGTTGTTTTTCTTTTTCTTCCCAGCAGTTTCTTGGTACCTGCTGCAGGTTGTGACAGCTCAAAGAGGGCAAACCGCACTGGGCTGAAGCTGCCAAAAGAACCTTGAACCATGAGATCAGAATAAAACAAGCCCTGCCTTAGAATCATGGAGTCGTTTGAGTTGGAGAAGCCCTCCAAGATTACCGAGTCCAACCATCGACCTAACGCCGCCACAGCCTTTAAACTATGTCCCAAAGTGCCATGTCCACACGTTTCTTGAACACCTCCAGGGACGGTGCCGCCACCACCATCCTGGGCAGCCTGAAAAGGATTTAAACAGCAAACCCCTGCCTCCGTCCCGCCCCCTTCACATCTCTGTATCTCGAAGCGCGGAGCTGGCGGCAGGGCCAGTATCTGACCCCCGACCCGGCGAGACCCCGGCGAGGCCCCCCGGTGTGGGGCCCGGGACGGCCTCCCTGTCCCGGGAAGGGCCTCCGAAGCTCCCCCATCCTTTCCCTTCCCTTTCTTGCGCTAAAGGTCAGAAGAATTTAAATTTCCTGACTCTCCGCGACGGGACGGGGAACGCTTTCCCCCGCTAACGGCGGAGGCGGGAGGCCCGTGGGAGGGCAGCCCCCAACTCGACTGGGCTGTGCCGTGTCGTGCCCAGCCGCCTTTTGTCTCTGCTGGGAGGAGCCAGCGAGAGGCAGTTTGTAAACGAGAGAGGCTGGCGGGGGCCCGGCAGCGGCCAAAGCAGGGCCGGGCGGCGGCCGGGCGGGCGGGACCGCTGCGGAGCGGCAGCGCGGAGGAGANCCGATGTCGGCAGCAAAGGGGTACTTTCGGCTGTGCCCGAGGGTCTGCCCCCCGCGGCGGGGGGCTTGCGGAAGCGTGAGCCGGCTCCTCTCGCCGTGCCTCCGCAGCCAAGCGCGGGGATCAAACCCGGCTGAGTTCTGCATTTGAAAAAACTAAAAATAGACCCTCCGGCTCCGTAGCGCTGCCGAGTGAGTCATTTCCAAAGCAAATGGCTCAGTCTAAGCCTTCCGCCCCCTTTCAGGAGACAGTAATTCCGAAAGAGGAGGCGAAAGGAGAGGGGGTTTTCTCCCCACGCTCTCGAAGTACATCGCATTAGCACGCAGCTCCTGCTGCGGAAGACAAAAGCTGCGAGGAACAGGCCTCCTGCTTTAAAAATTGTAGCTCCATGAAATCACAGAATGGTTTTGGGTGGAAAAGACCTCCAAGAGCATCGAGTTCAACCATTCTGTAACGCTGGCGCTAGCCCACGGTCCTCAGCACCACATCTCTGCCTCTGTGAAACATCTCCAGGGATGGGCATTCGGCCACCTTCCCTGTGGTGCCATCTCTCTTCCCCTCGCATTTTTGCCACGCAGATGTCACTGGCGTTCCTTCAACCTGCTCTCGGAGCCCTGGCAATATTTACAGTGCTTTCCGTTTTCATGACCATCATCTGCTTTCCGACCTCTTTGACTACCAAAATTGTCCCCTGCCACCTTCCTCTCTGCGAGACAGCCACAGCCACGTGTCATGCCAGCAGTGACCCCCCCAGTCAAGGCAGGTCGTGGCTGGCAGTGCTGAAAAGAATAGCCCAAAGCACAGCTATGGGGTTTTTTTTTTCCCCCCCTGCCCTTTTCCAGTCATATGATGCTTTGGCCATGGAAGAGGGCTGTCTCGACAAGGGATATTTTTGTTTGTCAGCAACAAGTGTTTAGAAGCAGCACTGCAGTTTGTGGTAGGGGTGGTTTCAGTTGTGCTGGGCTCATGGGCAGCTGCAGTAGCACGCAAGAGCTGTCTGCAGGTTGCCCACACCACTGTGTGCGCTTCGTGTATACAGCCGGTGATCTTCATGTGGGGTGCGGAACACCGAAGCTCAGGTGTTTGCTGCCCAGTGCTTTCTCTAAGGCAAATGCTACAGCCCAAGTCTGCAGTAAGTCCTCATGGTATAGGTAGATCAGTGGGATGTGACTTTGTGCTTTCCCCAAATTAGGAAACTGCCTGTCTGGGGGTAAAATCCTCCCCTCTGACCCCTGCCAAGAAGTTTGTTAGTGTTTTGGCAACAAAAAATGACCTGTTGCTGAAAATACGGCCAGGAAGTTATGCTAGCTGGTTTACAGCCATGGGACGGAATCATTTCAATTGGAAAAGACCTTTCGGATAATCCAGTCCAACCAGTCTCTAACTCTGCCAAGGCTGATAGAGTACCATGTCCTTCAGCACTACATCTCTGCCTCTTTGAAACACCTCCAGGGATGGGGATTCAATCATCTCCCTGGGCAGCCTGTGCCAGGCTTTGAGAACCCTTATAGTGAAGAAGTTTCTGGGGTACTGTTTCCAGTTCTGGTGTTCCCAGCAGAAGAAGGACACAGAGCTGTTGGAAAGAGTCCAGAAGAGGCCACAAAGATGATCCAAGAGCTGGAGCACCTCTGCTGTGAGGACAGGCTGAGGGAGCTGGGGGTGTGCAGCCTGCAGAAGAGAAGGCTTCAGGGGGATCTCAGAGCTGCCTGCCAATAGCTGAAGGGAATCTCCAGGAAGGCTGCAGAGGAACTTTTCTTGAGGGTATCTAGAGATAGGCCAAGGGGGAATGGTTTGAAGCTGAGGCAGAGCAGGGTTAGACTGGAGGTGAGGAAAAAATCTTCAGTAGGAGGGTGCTGAGACTCTTGCACAGGCTGCCCAGGGAGGCTGTGGCTGCCTCCTGCCTGGGGGTGTTGAAGGCCAGGCCAGATGAGGCCTTGAGCAGCTGATTCTAGCTGAGAGGTGTCCCTGCCCGTGGGCATCCAGTGATGGGGATTCAAGCACCTCCATGGGCAGCCTATGCCAGCCTTTGAGAACTCTTCCAGTGAAGAAGTTTCTTCTAATGTCCAACCTAAACCTCCCCTGGTGTAACTTGAGGCCATTTCCTCTCTTCCTATAATTTCTTACTAGGGAGAAAAGCCCAACACCACTGGTTCCAGTCTCCTTTCAGGGAGCTGTAGAGAGCAGTGAGGTCTCCCCTCAGCCTCCGTTTCTCCAGACTGAACACCCCCAGGTCCCTCAGTTGTTTCTCACCAGCCCTGTTCTCCAGACCCTTCCCCAGCTTTGTTGGCTTTCTCTGGACCTGCTCCAACCCCTCAGTGTCCTGGGAGTGAGAGCCCCAAAACTGAACCCAGGACTCAAGATGTGGCCTCAGCAGTGCTAAGCATAGGGGGATAATTCCTGCCCTGGTCCTGCTTGGCCACCACCATTGCTGATCCAGACCAGGATGTTGGTGGCCTTCATGGCCATGATCTGTGATAGCAACCCAAATCTAATGGCATTTCTGTGCAGGTTAGTGGGGAATCCTGGTGGCAAAGCACTTAAACTCTTACCTTGCTGTTTAGATTCAATTTCTTCTATTAAAGCTATGTATATTTTTTACAGCCAAGAGAGATGATAGTGATTGGTTGGCCTGTCACAGAGGGTGAAGGGCACTGAGAGATACTGCAGAAGGTTTGCCACTTTCTCTGATCTGTAACATGTAAGAGATTAGAATCATAGAATGACAGAATGGCTCAGGTTGGAAAGGACCTCAGACCTCATCTCCTCCAACCTCCTTCCATGGGCAGAGACACCTCTCAACTAGACTCAGCTGCTCAAGGCCTCACCCAGCCTGGCCTTCAACACTCCCCAGGAAGGAGGCAGCCACAGCCTCCCTGGGCAGCCTGTGCCAGAGTCTCAGCACCCTCCTACTGAAGAACTTCTTCCTCACCTCCAGTCTAACCCTGCTCTACCTCAGCTTCAATCCATTCCCCTTTGTCCTGTCTCTAGATACCCTCAGGAAAAATCCCTATGCAGCCTTCCTAGAGGATCCCTTCAGCTATTGGCAGGCAGCTCTGAGATCCCCCTGAAGCCTTCTCTTCTGCAGGCTGCACACCCCCAGCTCCCTCAGCCTGTTCTCACAGCAGAGGTGCTCCAGCCTTTGGATCATCTTTGTGGCCTCCTCTGGACTCGCTCCAGCAGTTCTGTGTCCTTTTTATAATTAATGAACTTAAAAGTGCTACCTGAGTACTGGATGGAAAAAAAACCAACAAACAAACGAACAAAAAGAGGATTCTCTTGTGTTCCAAAACAAGAGAAAGCAGAGCACACATCCCAAGGCACTGAAGGCTTCACAGTAATCTAAGCCAATGCAGGCTCTTGGTACGCAGCTCATAGACAACACGTGTCACGCTTGCCAAGTGGTGTGGACTTCTGTAACCCAGCAGAGGGAGGAAAACTGTTGGTATTGGATCAAAAGCAGTTGGTTATTGCTTGAGTCAAGAAAAAAACGTTTCCAGCCACGGATTATTGTGTAGTTTTTCTAATGGAGTCATCCCGAAGCTGACTGAAAGAGCTGTCAGGTCAGGTAGGGTGCACTGCACAGGGTTTTGTGTGGGTGGTCCCTCAAGTTGGCAGTTCCAAGAGTGGTCAGGGAAGTCTGGGCGACCTCAGGGCCGTATAGGAACCTTTTTTTTTTGCTATTTCAGGTTCATAGCTGCATCTTCTTGTGACAGTTGACAGCAATGTTAAGGTGGCAGTTTTGCAGTTGTCTTTGGCCTTCAAGATACAGTTCCTTGTAATTGTTTTTCTGTGGGCTATCTGATGTCAGCTGAGACTAATAAGGCTCCCGGGGTGTACTTTCAAAGTCCAGCCGAGAGCACAGGTACTGTTTACTGACTCCTCAGTCCCTTCTGAAAGAATTCAATTCTTTACATTTCTAGTACCCAAAGCCACAGAATGGGTGACCTATTTAACCTCTTCTTTGAGAAGTATGTGCAGGTAGCTTCCATTCTTGTGGGAGGAATGGGACTCGAATGCATTGCCAGTGACAGAGAAGGAGCAAGGAAATAAACACTAGAATGTTACCCTTTTTGTAACTCCTTTTCCCTGAGTCCAGTTTCCATATGTGACTATTCTAGCACTTGCACTATTGGTGGGGGTTTATCACAAGGACCTGAAGGAGGTTGCAAGAAAGCTGGGAAGGGGACTTTATAGTGATAGGATGAGGGTCAATGGCTTGAAGCTGGAAGAGAGGAGGTTTAGACTGGAGATCAGGAAGAAATTGTTGTCAGTGAGGGTGCTGAGACACTGCAGCAGGTTGCCCAGGGGGTATATCTCTCTGGAGGTGTTCAAGGCCAGGTTGAGCTACCTGGTTGAAAGAGAGGTATCCCTGCCCATGGCAGGTGGGTTGGAACTGAGTCGATCTGTAAGGTCAGCCATTCTGTGTTTACTCACAATGTGTACTCCTCCTTTCTGCTGATGTGAATTCAAGCCTAAGTTTACCTTGACAGAGAATATACTGGGTTCTATGCCTGATGCAGCAGGGCATAACAACCTGTTCTTACTATACAAGAAGGGGCTGAGTGAGGCCCAGAGTGTGGAAAATTGTGCTGAGCAGGCTACAAAGCAGGAAAACTACCCTGCTTTGTAGCCCCAGGGTTAAAAATGTTGGGTATGCTTTTGTTTGTAATAGCAACAACAGGTATGTGAAAACAGAAAACAAGTAAAGAAGAAGTGTAAAGTGCAGGAAAGCACGAAGATGATCTCCTACAAGGACAGGCTGAAGGAGTTGGGATTGTTCAGCCTGCAGAAGGGAAGGCTCCAGGCAGACCTCAGAGCAGCCTGCCAGGACCTGAAGTGGGCTGCAAGAAGGCTGCAGAGGGACTGTTTGCAAAGGCCTGCAGGGACAGGATGAGGGCAATGGTTTGAAGTGAGAGCAGAGCAGTCTGAGATTGGATGTGAGGAGCAAGTTCTGCACCAGGAGGCTGCTGGGACACTGCAACAGGCCTTTGCAAACAGTCCCTCTGCAGCCTCCTTGTAGCCCCTTTAGGTTCTGTCACGCTGCTCTTAGGTGTCCCTGGAGCCTTCTCTTCCAGGCTGAACAGCCCCAGCTCCCTCAGCCTGTCCTCCTATCAGAGCTGCTCCAGCCCCCTGATCATCTTTGTGGCCTCCTCTGGAGCCTCTCCATCAGGTCCATGTCCTTCCTGTATTGAGGGCTCAGAAACAGGACACATCACAGCAGGTGAGGTCTCAGCAGAGCAGGTCAGAGGGGCAGGATCCTCTCTCTTCATCTCTGGCCATGCTGCTTTTTATGGAGACTTAATATTAGGAGGAGGAGACTTTAGGTGTGAGGGAGTGTTGTCTGCAGGCCTTTGGGAAGACAATGTCTATTTTGCACATTTCTGCACAATTCTCTCAGAATTTTCACAGCAAAATAGAAATTGTGCCTTGCTGTGCTCATAATTTTCTTCAGTACTGTTCATTCCCCATAGCTGCAATGGCCTGAAGAGCACCAGGGCTTCTTACCAGCCTGTCACCACGGTCCTGCTTTCCTTACCACGAGGGCAGTTTGTCTGAGGAAAAAGCCAAAACCTTGCAGTGCAGAGAACTCAGGCCATGGGCATTGCCATCAAACTGTTAATGCAGCTTCCCTGTCAGAGCAAAGCCTTGTTAGCAAGACTGCCTTGCCTTGGAGAGAGCTTCGAGTGCAAATCAGTTGTGAAAGGAGAATCTGGTCTGCTGGAAGCGTTCGGTGGGGTCTAGGTGCTCTGTTGGTATGTTCCCCTGGCGCAGGATCTGCAAACTCATTGTGCCCAAAAACCTTTCTAGCTTTACTACTGCTCTGTTCCTTTGAGTTTTATGAAACTCAGAAAATAGGCTGTGGGCATGGGTAGAGTTTCACAGGCTTGGGTGTTTGGAACAGGTTGCCTGGGGAGGGGGTTGAATCTTGAATAGCCCCATGCCTGCAGCTATTCAAGATGAGGCTGGCCAAGGCTGTGAGCAACCTGCTGTAGTGGAGGATGTCCCTACTGAGTACAGGGGGATTGGACTGGATGACCTTTGGAGGTCCCTTCCAACCCAAAACATTCTATGGTGCCATAATTTCCGGGTCTGATAGGATGAGGGTCTGCTGCTGTTTGGACACCTTTTGGTAGCTAGCCTGCCTTCAGAGCAGCAGCTAGCTGAAACTGCCATGCAACAGTTACCTGCTTAGGTAAGATACATTCGTATCTCTGAATCCCAAAGAAGTGAAATAAGAATCTGAATCTGATCCTAAAGCTGAAGCTCTTGTCCTAAATTCCTGGTGAGGCTGACATGACAGTGAGACAGGATTGCAGGCTGGGGTAGGGGGAGGAAGGACAAAGAGGGGTGTCTTATCTGCTTTTTACAGACAAGAGCCTGTTGATTATCTGTCTGGGTGTCTTTAGCAAAGATAAAAGAGGTAAAGGTGAGTTTCCATGAGCCTGTTTCATGGCTAAGATATGTTGAGGAACTTTGTCCTGGGGCCTTGTGTAACGCTATGGTTCTACTGCTGCGGAATCAGTCTTGTAAATCCATAGCCCAAGCTCAGGAGACATGGACAAGGACAAGAACCAGGTGGAGAGGATCCAGAGGAGGCCACAAAGATAATCAAGTTCTGCACCAGGAGGGTGCTGGGACACTGCAACAGGTTGCCCAGGGAGGCAGTTGAGGCCCCACGCCTGGAGATGTTTAAGTTGGATGAGGGTGTGAGCAACCTGCTCTAGAGGAGGTTGTCCCTGCTGAGTGCAAGGCCGTTGGACTGGATGCCCTTTGGAGGTCCCCTCCAACCCAAACCATTCTGTGATGCTATACTGTGGAAAAGAGCAGGTTTTGCTCTACATCTTTTGTGTGCAGTTCAGTTCTACTTTTTTATTTGCTTGGGTTTTTTTCCTTCTCTCTCCTTTCTCCTGCATCTCCATTCTTCAAACTGCCAGCTACATCCAGTCTTTCTAGTCGTCTCTAAGAGGATGATTTCAAAGTGCAGTAGGTTTGCCAAAGCTTTTCGTTGTTGTTGTTTGTTTATTTTGTTTTGTAGTTTTTGTTTTTTGGTTTTGGGGTGGGTTTTTTTGGTGGTTTTTATCCCAGTTAACAACTTCTATTTCTGTGGTTTCTTTGGGACTCCATATTCACATGGAGATGATGGCCAGAGTGGAAAATACAAGCAGTTGGTTTTGGCCAACAATTACTTCACAGAATCACAGAATTGTCAGGGCTGGAAGGGACCTCAGGGATCATCCAGCTCCAACCCCCTTGCCATGGGCAGGGACACCTCACACTAGATCAGGTTGCCTAGAGCCACATCCAGCATGGCCTTAAACACTTCTAGGGATGAGGCTTCCACCACTTCCTTGGGCAACCTGTGCCAGTGTTTCACCACCGTCATGCTGAAGAACTTCTTCCTGACATGTAATCTGAATCTTCCCTCCTCTAGCCTGGATATATTCCTCCCAGTCCTATCACTATCTGACAGCCTAAAAAGCCTCTCCCCAGCTTTCTTGTAGCCACTTCAGGTACTGGAAGGCCACAATAAGTCTCTTTGGAGCCTTCTCTCCTCATTCTGTAGAAAATAAAACTAAGATAGAAGCCCTGTTTACCCTCAAAATGTCTGGCTGTTAGAACTCTTTTGCAGAAGCTCCCTGTTGTATCATTTTTGTTCTGGACTGGTAAAGAATGGGGTTTATTCTCTTGTACAACACTTCTCACACACACACACCCACCCCCCCACATCCCTCCCTCTCAGCCCATTGTGTTTGTTCATCTTTTCTTCCAGTGTTCAGCCTTTGCTCCTTTCTGCTGAAGTTGCTTTCTTTTTTTCCCTGTTTCTACCATTTTATACAACTGAGTGGCTTGCTGGATTTAAAGGTAATTGTGAAGAGCCTCTGCCAGAGGCTCAGGCACCTCCTGTCTTCCATCTCTGCTCATTGCAAAGGAAAAGAGAACATTCTTGCACATCTGCCTGGTGATGTTGGGTTGTTATTTGATGGATATAATGGGATAGGAGGCTGCTGTTAAAGAACTCTGGGAGACAGATTGCCCAGAGAATGTGGGAGATGCCCCATCCCTGGACCAAAGTCATGGGGCTCTGAGTGATGTGACCTCGTTGAAGGTGTCCTTGCTCACTGCAGGATCCCTTCCAACCCAAAGCATTCTATGCTAAGATTTGCCAAATTTGCTCTCAATGGGATAGGATATTTTTCACCCTTCTCTTCTGAGTCTTTCTCTTCTCCTTTCTTATTGCTTTGCAGGACTGCTTCAATTCCCTCATTGTCCTGTCACAACCTGATGCTGGTGGGACCTTGCTAGTCCAACGCTGACTCTGCTTTTGCAGTTCTCTGAGTCTTTGGGTTTGAAGATTCATTGACATCACTGAGATTGGCACGTGGATCTTCAAGAGAAGAGGTTTTCTGACGGCCCTAGCCCGCTCCACTTGACTCTATGACTGGAGGGTTCACCGTAGCTCCATCCTTTGCTCTCCAGTTCCACAAGATGGGCTCCTTCAGAAGGCCCCGACCTCGCTTCATGAGCTCCCCAGTCCTCAGTGACCTGCCACGGTTTCAGGCAGCCCGGCAAGCTCTGCAGCTGAGTTCCAACTCTGCCTGGAACAGGTGAGCAGCACCATTTAGCAAAACACATTCCTTATCCCCTACCAAAGGCCACCTTCTCACTGCATGGCAGGGCTTGCTTTGCATGTCACAAAACTTTTACCGCATGCAGGTTCCTCTGACGACTGCTGAGCTTGTGGCTTCTACCAGCATTTCCTATTGACAGCCAAACCCTGCCTGCAGTGATGTCATGCAGCAATAGTAGCTGGAGAAGCAATGTGAGGGGCAAAGAGTGAGGTGCCCTAATCTGATCTAATGGACTGTTGCTACCAAAAAGTGGCTGTTTCCACCTTCCTTTCTGCTGCCCTGCACCAGCTCTGCACTCTGCATACCCCTCTTGCTTGCTGACCTAGCTCAGCCTAGTGATGACACACAAAAGTAGCTCTGCAAAAACATAGCTTGGTGGCAATGTAGTGAGCTGAGGTCTGTGAGGTGTGCAGATGCCACAACTGGCTCACAAAACAGAATCACAGAATCCCAGCATGGTGAGAGCTGGAAGGGACCTCTGGACATCATCTTATCCGATGTCCCTGCTCCAGCAGGGGCACCCATGGCGGCTTGCCCAGGATCACAATGTCCATGTGAGTTTTGAATTTCTCCAGAAGACAAGACTCCACAGCCTTTCTGAGCAGCCTGCTCCAGAACTCCAGCACCTTCACAGGAGAGAAGGGAATGCCTGTAAAGAGCATGACACCTCCACTTACTAGCCAAGGCAAGCCTTCAGACCTGCTAAATTATCTTGTGTGCTGTCACTTTGACTCCCTCTCTGACGGTGAGCAAAGTATGTTAGAAGAGCCTCTGACAGCATCTTAAAAGCATCAGCAAGGCTTGAAGTTGAGGCTGACTGAAGTGATGCTGGCTGCAGAACATCTTCCAGTGTCCTGTCTGAGGCTGCAGATTAGGTGGTTCCTGCTAGTGCCTGCAGATAATGCAATGTGATGTGCTTGGCAGATACTGCCCAAAATCTGCCTCCAGCACGCAGCAGAGATCCCCTGAAGACCACCCTGGTGTGAATGTGTTCTTTGTGACCAGTGCCCTTGGAATAACTTTCTCTCTCTAGGCACAGCTTCAGGCTGGTTCTGCTCAGCCTCCCATGGCAGAGGGAGGTGAGTAAGGGAGGGATGATTTCCAGGGGGAGAAAAAAGAGTGGAAGTATTTAAGTGTAATTAACCTCTCCACCCCTTAACAACCACTCAGCTCTTGGCAGCTGCCTCACGTTGTGCTCTATGTTGCATCACACTGGTGGCTGTTATTTATGGGTGTTGTACCGTCTTCTTTCTTTCTTTCTTTTTTTTTTTTTTTTTTGGCAGTGTTCAAACAGCAGTGATAAATGTGTTCAAAGGGGGAGGCTTGCAGAACAATGAACTTTACACCCTCAACGAAAATATCAGGTAGGTTGCTGAAATGCAGGACACAGGATTTTTGCTGCTGTTCACCTGGTGTTTGCTCGGCTGTGCTCCCCCCAGAGAACTGCGGTTAGGTGTTGGTGGGGCACTGGTGGGAGGAGCAGGGATCAAAGTAACGTTTGAGCACAGCTTGGAGGTTTGAGGCTGGCTAGCTTTGTGCTTCTCAGAACTGTGGAGTGCCTAAAATGAAAGCAAAACAGAGCATCGTGTTGAAAAGCTTCATCTTGATAGTTGCAGAGCAAGGCCTGAAAATACAAATCCCAAAGACAAAAAAAAACCCCAACCCTAAAAGCCTCACAGACGTTTTCTAACACCAGTGCTAGTGGTGACTAGAAGTATTTTTTTGTTGTTTCATGATCATCTGCGGTTTCATTTCTGATTATTTGGAAAGTTTGCTTAGCAACAGATAGGGCTGTAGAGTAGGTAAAAGAACAATTTATTCTTACCTCATTTCTAAGTGCTGCTAGGAGGACTGTTGTAGTTCTCTTCCCTTTGTTTCCCACTACATCACAGAATCACAGAGTGATGGGGGCTGCAAGTGGCCTCTGGAGATCATCCAATTCACCCCTGCTGCTAGAGCAGGATCACCTAGAGCAGGCCACACAGGAGCACATCCTGATGGGTCTTGAATGTCTCCAGAGAAGGAGACTCCACAACTTCTCTGGGCAGCCTCCAGCTCCCTCACAGTGAAGAACTTTTTCCTTATGTTTCCCTGGACCCTCTGTGTTCCAGTTTGTGTCCCTTGCCCCTTGTCCTGTTACTAGACAACCCATCCCTGCTCATTCATCATGAACGCTGTCACACAGGTCTCTACTTCTCCTTTCATCTGCTCCCCCCATCCCTCTTGCATTTTTCCTGCATGCTAAGATTCCAATAGCGATCAGGGTTAAATGTGTCCTAAGCAAGAGTCAGAAGCACCCCTTCCCCTGCTTTCCAAATCCCAGCAGCTTGCAAGGCAGGGGCCAGCCCTCCTTGGTCTACTCCCAAAGGTGAAAGTTCAGCACAATTCTTTTTGAGAGTGTCTGTGCTGTGAGGGTATTTTAGTGTGTTCAGGCTGGCAGGCCTCAAGAAAAGGCTCCAGGGGGGACCTTATTGTGGATTTTTCAGTACTTAAATGGGGGCAATAAGAAAAATGGGAGTAAAGTTCTGAGGAGGGCCTGCTGTGACAGGACAAAGGGTGATGGTTCAAAACTAAAAGAGGGAGATCTAGGCTGGAGAGAAGGGAGATTTTTCTTGCAATGAGAGTGACAGAAGCTCTGTCTCTGGAAACATTCCAGATCAGGTTGGGTGGCACTCTGAATAACCTGCTGTAGTTGCATATGTCCCTCTTTGCTGCAGGGGCGTTGGTCTAGAAGATTTTAAAAAGTCCCTTCCAATCCAAACTACTCTATGATTCTGCTGGAGCACCTCCATGGGATGAATTTTCTGTACATGAAAAGAAAACCCATGTCATAAGACTTTGGAAGTCCTCTTACCCACCGCCTGTTGCAGACTTGGGGACCAGCTTTGTGTTTTGTGACTTACCTGCCAGGCTGTTGCCCAGCATGGTGGCTGCCAGTAAGCCAGGCAGAATAGCTGTGCTGCTCCAGTGGCTGGAGCTTGCTCTCTTCATGTTGGTGGATCTAGACTAGCAAGAGCTGGGTGACAAACAGGAAATTCTTTGTGAAGTGTGTCCATGCATGTGAGCAGTGCTGGCAGTGGGAGGGAAGATGCCATCTTCCTCAGAGTGGCACTCCTGGGCAGCACTCAGAGCCACTCACCTTGAAATACATGATTAATGTTCCCACAGGTGCCCTGGGCATTGGTTACATCTCCAAATGTCAGTCTCTAAATAGGCCATTTGAACATTCAAGTAGCTCGCCCCTGTCCATCTAAGGAGCAGAGGACATGCATCTGCCTCTGTGTTTGTTTGCACACCTGCAGTGTGACACTTGTCACTTGCAGTAGCTCCCAACATGTTAGTTCTGTGTGCTTGAGGTGAAGCTCTTGCTTGACCTTGGGGACCAAGCCAGACCCTGGGGGCCAAGGCAGCCCCTTCAGCCAGTCAGCTCCTGTGGTGCATCTTCCTTGTTTGTAGCTCTCTGTTCAGCTCCTGTGTGGAAGCTGTCGAGTGTGGTGCTTTAAGAGGCTGTCAGGCTTTACAGGAGGTGGTAGCAACAGGAGCAGGAGGTGAGCAGGGAGTGACATCTCTGCTGCCACCAAGTTTTCATCTTGCTGCGATTTGATATCTTCTTACTGGAGACTGCTGTGACAGTCACTTGTCACAGCCAGAGGGAATGTAAAGAACACCACTGGGAGATGGGATTTCAGGAAGCAGGAGGTGATCTGACTGTGATTAGGAGAACGCTCCATTGGGTTCTCTCCAGGGTGACTTTCAGTGTTGCAAGTTATGAGGACAGACTGAGAGAGCTGGGGCTCTGCAGCCTGGAGAAGAGAAGGCTCCAAGGAGACCTGATAGTAGCCTTCCAGGATCTGAAGGGGGCCTACAGGAAGGCTGGGGAGGGACTATTGACAAGGTCTTGCAATGACAGGACAAGGGGCAATGGGTTTAAACTGGCAGAGGGGAGATTTAGAGTAGATGTTAGGAGGAGGAAGCTCTTTCCAGTGAGGGTGGTGAGGCACTTGAACAGGTTGCCCAGGGAGGTTGTGGCTGCTCCCTCCCTGGAGGTGTTCAAGGCCAGGTTGGATGAGGCCTTGAGTGACCTGTACTAGTGGGAGGTGTCCCTGCCTATGGCAGGGAGTTGGAACTAGATGATCCTTAAGGTCCCTTCCAACCTTACCATTCTATGATTCTAAGTTGTTCAACATAGTGTTGATTAAAAACAAAAAGCAAGCTGCTGCTGAAGACCAGAGGGGTTTGCTTTGAGTCAAAGAGGGAGAGAAGGGCAGTGCTCCACAGGCGGCCGAGGGAGGTTGTGGATGCCCTCTCCTTGGAGGAAAGACCAGGTTGAATGAGACCTGAAGCGACTTGGTCTCGTGTGAAGTGTCCTTGCCCATGGCAGGGGGCTGAAACTGGATGATCTTTAATGTCCCTTCCAACCCAATCCATTCTGTGATTCTCTGAATCAGTGAATCTTCCAGTCCAGTCGGTCTCTAAATTTACCCAGGCTGTGGCTAACCCACGTCCCTCAGCACCACATCTTTGCCTCTTTGAAACACCACCAGGGATAGTGAAATGCATTTTTTTAGAGTGGCTTCTGGATGAGTGGATTTAAAAAACCTCTGATGAAATTTCTAGTAGATCTTTCTGGAAAAATAAGACTTTTTCTTTATTTTTTTTGTTGTGGTAGTTTTGGGGAAGTCACAGCTTCTGCTTGTTTGTTTGCTTTGGAGGCCTGCAGGGACAGGATGAAGGCAGTGGTTTGAAATGTGAGCAGAGCAGATTTGAGAGTGGATGTGAGGAACAAGTTCTGCACCAGGAGGGTACTGGAATCCTGCAGCAGGTTGTCCAGGGAGGTAGTTGAGGCCCCATGCCTGGAGGTGTTCAAGGCAGGTTGGCCAAGGCTGTGAGCAAGCTGCTCTAGTGTAGGATGTCCTTGCTGAGTGCAGAGGGGTTGGACTGGATGCCCTTTGGAGGTCCCTTCCAACCCAGACCATTCTGTGATTCGTTGCTCCACTTGTTGTCCTCCTACCTTCTACTTCCAAGAGCAAAGGAAGTGCAGCCTTAGAGACACAGACTGTTGTCAGGGAAATGAATGGGTTTTGGATAAAACAGAAAGAAAAACCGACAAATTACCAACTAAATAATTTGAAGTCCTCTTCCCAAATTTCTGTGCATTCAGGGGCATAAATGCTAGGCTCTTTTTCATTGGGTTGGTGGGTTGGTTTTGGTTTGGGGTTTTTTTGTTTGTTTGTTTGTTGTTTTTTTTGGTTTTTTTTTTTTTTTTTGCTTGTTCTAGATGTATGTCTTATAACTGGAGGACTTTATTCCTCTTTGTTCCTGTTTCATGGGACATCATGAAACTTGCACTGTTGCCTTCACTCGTCATTTGAGAACAGCCTCTGTGGGCATTTTTAAAGTGCTTACCTAAAGGTAAAGGCAGTGTAGCTGTGGCCAGGCTGACAGAATGACCAACACTCTGCAGTGTGCCAGGCAGCAAATTGTGACTATACCTGTAACAAATGACCAGCACCAGCTGTTACTTCATGGCTGCATTCCTTCTGTCTACAGACGGCTGCTGAAGAGTGAACTGGGATCCTTCATCACAGATTACTTTCAGGTATTACATGATTTGTTCACTTCCTTTTCAGGGTTGCTGTCTTCAGGTTTTTTTGGGGTTTTTTTTTCCTATTTAAGATTAAAAAAAAAAGAGCCCTTTTTACATGCACATAGCCAACATGCTTCATTTATGGTACCTCAGGGTCTGTACTGGGACCACTGCTGTACAGTATCATCATCAGTGCTATAGAGAGTGAGATTGAGGCACCCTCAGCGAGTCTGCAGGTGACACCAAGCTGAGTGGTGTGGTTGAGAAGTCTGAAGGATGGAATAGATGCATCCAGAGGGACCTGGACAGGCTGGAGAAGTGACTGGGGAGAACCTCAGAAGGTTCAAACAAGGCAAAGTGCAAGGTCCTGCACCTAAGTTGGGACAGTCCTAAAGATCAAGTCAGGCTGAGGGATGATGAGGTTGAGAGCAGCCCTTCAGAGAAGGGCTTGGGATGCTGAGAGGACAGAAGCTGGACAGGAGCCAGCAATGGGCACTGGCAGCCCAGAAGGCCAATGGCAGCCTGGGCTGCATCCAAAGCAGTGCAACCAGAGATGGAGAGAGGGGATCCTGCCCCTCTGCTCTGCTCTGCTGAGACCTCACCTGAAGGTCTGTGTCCAGCTATGAAACCCTCAACACAGGAAGGACATGGACCTGATGGAGAGGGTCTAGAGGAGGCTGCAAAAATGATCAGGGGGCTGGAGCAGCTCTACTAGGAGGACAGGCTGAGGGAGCTGGGGGTGTTCAGCCTGCAGAAGAGAAGGCTCCAGGGAGACCTAAGAGCAGCCTGCCAGGACCAGAAGGGGCTACAAGAAGGATGCAGAGGGACTGTTTGCAAAGGCCTGCAGGAACAGGACGAGGGCAGTGGTTTGAAATGAGAGCAGAGCAGATTGAGTTTGGATGTGAGGAACAAGTTCTGCAGCAGGAGGGTGCTGGGACACTGCAACAGGTTGCCCAGGGAGGTGGTTGAGACCATATCCTGGAGGTGTTTAATGCCAGGTGGACGAGGCCTTGTGCAACCTGCTCTAGTGGAGGATGTCCCTGCTGAATGCAGGGGGGTTGGGCTGGATGGCCCATTCTGTGATTCAGGTGTTTTTATCTGTAGCAGGTGATGGAGGCACAGAACTTCTTTAATGCAGGACAGGTAGCCTCAGTAGCCATCACAGTTCTGGGAGTGTGTGCTCAATGAAGGATGTTCTTCCTCAACAGTGATGAAAGGCTGTTGGTAGCCTGTCAAGGTCTTGTCAAGAAAATGGGACACCTCTTCATAATTTTCTTTCACCCTGTTTCTTTAGTATAGAGAATTCAGGAGTAGGTTTCCTGCCACAGGGCTAAGCAAAGGGGAAGAGATAACGGCCTTCAGCATGGGGAGGGAGGGGAGAAAAGGAAGTTCTCTATCAGCAGGAAATCGACCTGGCTACTGTTTGCCTTTCAGCCCTATGGATTTAAATGCAGTCTGTGAAAAAGTGAAAGATGAAGGATGAGGAAAGACCTGGTCGATCACAAATGTGATTAAGTGTCGATCCCTCCTGCTGATACTGTCCAGATATAGGCCAAGCTCCAGATGTAACCGCATCAAAGTGTGATGAATGATTTTGAGAGCATTTGGTGATGGAACTTGTTCAGTGTAGCATTGATTAAAACCAAAAAGAGGAGGCTGCTGGAAACGAGATGATTTGCTTTCCTCTGAGTAAAAGAGAAAGAAGACTTTGTGAAGCAGCTGCTGCTGCTGCTGCTGTGCACTCTGCTTTGGAAAGGGAAACAGAAGAGTGATGGTGTTTGCTTCCTATCTGTGTTAGGTGACATGGCTTAAAAAAAAAAATTCTCCCTGCTCTGCTCTCAAGGGAGAAGCAAAGTCGTGCCCCAGGCCTCGTTCTGTTTCACTTCTTTAGACCCTCTATTTACTGGACAGAGGCAGGTCCTGCTTCTTAGATAATGAGTGGGATCTGGGTCAGCCCAGCAGAAAGGCTGTCAGCCCATAGCACAAAGTGGCTGGCTGCAGCTGGGAACTTGCTACTGCTCTTGCTGACTTCAAAACTGCCATTGAAAGTTTGGGCTAAATATGGGTGGTGACTTGGCATTGGGAAGGCCTCCATCAGGAACCCAGGTGCTGCGGCGATAGGCATGGTGTGCAGAGCTGGAACGAGCAGGAAGTGTCATTGAACCATGGAATCCTTTTGGCTGAACCTTTGGAGGTCCCTTCCAACCCAGACCATTCTGTGATTCTTTGCTCCTCTTCGTATCCTCTTACCTTTAAGATTGTCAAGTCCAACTGTTAGCTCAGCACTGCCAGATCACCACTGAACCATGTGCAGAGGCAACTTCATCCACCCGTAAGCCTCAACAAGCACGAACCTGAGCTGGATCTTGAGATGTGAGGCGCTGATGTGTGACTGTGATCTGGCTCTGAAAGGGCAGCGTGGGCTGAATGAGGCACGAGTGGGTTCCAGAACCGAGTGACAGAGCTGCGTTTTGTCACTGAGGAAGAGGAGCCAGCCACTGCTGGGGACCACATGGGTCCCAGCACTGACAATTGGATGTGCTCTTCTCCTCCTCCAGAATAGAAACCTCAGGCCTGTCACAGTCACTCTGGAGCTAGTGCCATTAGCTGAGGCTCCTTAGATCGCTTGTTAGGAGAGATGGTGATTATAGTAGTAGAGTGGCTGGTCACAAGTGGTGTTCCCCAAGGCTCATTGCAGAGCCCAGGCTTGTTTAATGTCTGTACCAATGATAATGTCTGCACAGTGGATTGAGGGCACCCTCAGTAGTGACACTGACCTGCTCAAAGGTAGGAACACTCTGCAGAAGGACCTGGCCAGGCTAGATCAGTGAGATGAGGACAGTTGTATGAGGTTCACCAAGGCCAAGTGCCAGATCCTGTATGTCATGGTTTTAAATGATGTGTCAGAATGAGACTCTCTCATATGAATTGGAGAGGAAATACAGAATATTATTTGAAAAGAAAGATATAGAAAAAGTTACAGAGCATATACATGACACATGAATTTTCATAGAATCATAGAATCAGCCAGGTTGGAAAAGACCTCCAAGCTCATCCAGCACAACCTAGCACCCAGCCCCAGCCAATCAACTAGACCATGGCACCAAGTGCCCCATCCAGGCTTTTCTGGAACACCTACAGGGACAGAGACTCCACCACCTCCCTGGGCAGCCCATTCCAATGCCAATCACTCTCTCTGGCAAGAACTTCCTCCTAACGTCCAGCCTAGACCTCCCCTGGCACAACTTGAGACTCTGTCCCCTCCTTCTGTTGCTGGTTGCCTGGCAGAAGGGTTCATAGAATCATAGAATGGTAAGGTTGGAAGGGACCTCAAGGATCATCTAGTTCCAACCCCCTGCCATAGGCAGGGACACCTCCCACTAGTACAGGTCACTCAAGGCCTCATCCAATCTGGCCTTGAACACATCCAGGGAGGGAGCATCCACAACCTCCCTGGGCAACCTGTTCCACTGCCTCACCACCCTCACTGGAAAGAACTTCCTCCTAACATCCAGTCTAAATCTCCCCTCTGCCAGTTTAAACCCATTGCCCCTTGTCCTGTCATTGCAGGACCTTGTAAATAATCCTTCCCCAGCCTTCCTGTAGGCCCCCTTCAGAT
>VWZE01018583.1:28250-86179 GCA_013396675.1 Eubucco bourcierii
CTCTCCAGCCTGTCCAGGTCCCTCTGGATGGATCCCTGCCCTCTAGCAAGTTGACTGTGCCACACAGCTTGGGGTCATCTGCAAACTTGCTGAGGGTGCACTGATTCCTCTGTCCATGTCACTGACAAAGATGTTAAACAGCACTGGTGCCAGCACTGACCCCTGAGGGACACCACTTGTCACTGGTCTCCAGGTGGACATTGTGCCCTTGATCACCACTCTCTGGGTTCAACCATCCAGCCAATTCCTTATCCAGCGAGTGGTCCATCCATTAAGTCCATGTTTTTCCAGTTTGGTGACCAGGATGTCATGTGGGACAGAGTCAAATGCCTTACTCAGGTCCAGGTAGATGCCATCAGTTGTCCTTCCCTTGTCCGCTGTTGCTGTGACTTCTTCATAAATAGCCACTAAATTTGTCAGGCAAGATCTGCCCTTGGTGAAGCCATGCTGGTTACCACCAATCACCTCTGGTTTGTTTTCCATTTGCCTTAGCAGGACTTGGCTACAACCTCCCTTCAGGTAGCTGTAGAGAGCAATGAGGTCTGCCCTGAGCCTCCTCTTGTGCAGGCTGCACACCCCCAGCTCCCTCAGCCTCTCCTCACAGGGTTGTGCTCCAGGCCCCTCACCAGCCTCGGTGCCCTAAGGACATCTTCATCTTATCCATAAGGACTCAACCCTGTCATCACCTTAATTAATTTGCATGGTTTCTTATCTCTCCCTAACACAGGGGGCCACTCCACCACCTCTTCTTCCTTGCCTATCCCATCTGAAGAGTTGGTACTCATTGGCTGCATCACTCCAGTTGTGGGAGTCATCCCACCATGGTTCCGTGATGGCTAACACATCATAGTTTCCTTGTATCACAGTGGCCTCCAGCTCCTCCTGTTTATTGCCCATGCTGCCCATGTATAAACATTTCAGGGATGGAGTACATCATTTTCAGCCTTGGAGAGTGTAGCCCCTTTGGTTATCTGACATGCCAACACACTAGTCCATCAGTGTTGGGCTACTACACCTAGAGCTCTCAGTGGCTAGGCCCTCTATGTCCCCGTCTCTCAGCACGACTAGTTTAAAGCCTTGTCAATGTGCCCAACCAACTCCTGTGCAAGGATTCTTTTCCCCTCATGGGACAGATGAACTCCCATCTGTCACCACTAGACCCAGTGCCAAGAAAACTTCCCCACAGTCAAACCCCCTAAAGTTCTGTTGGTGGCACCAACCTCTAAGCTGTGTGTGAATCATATGGATTTCTTTCTTCCCTTCAATGTCTTTTCCTGTCATTAGAGAGGTTGAGGAGGACACTACTTGTGCTCCTGAGCCATCAAGCCCAAAGCCCTGAAGTCTTTTAAAATTGTTTTTGTACTCCTACCCATTGCCTCATCACTCTCAATCTGTATAACCAGCAGTGGATAATAGTCTGATGGCCACACCAACATTAGAAATGACTTCCCTGTGGGATGGATCTGGCCTGCAAATGGGGCTCTCAATTAGCCTAAGAAGGGAATCTCCTACTACTGTCACCTTTCTTTTTTGCATGTTTGCCCTAGTCCTAAGTCATGGGACTGGCTGACAAGTCCTGGGTAGCTGAGTGTATGGGCATTCATCTCCATCCTCCATCATCTGGCCCTATGTTTCAAGGGCCTTGTACCTGTTGTTTGTGGGAAACTGGGAAGACTGGGAGGATTGGGATGGGACTTGCCTGCCTCTCCTGCTGTGCTGGAGAGGCACCTGCTGCCATTCCTCCCCATCTCATTTGTCCCTTTCTTTTTCTGGGTGACAAGAGGGCATGGGATCCCCTGCTTCCTGTGCCACCCATACCTGCTGCCCCTCCCTCAGGGATGGGTATCTTCACTCTCCCATCAGGGCAGGCAGAGCCTGACTCCACCAGTCAGTCTCGTTTTCATCTTCCCTGATGTTCCTAAATGTTTTGACTTCATCTTGTGATTTTTCAACCTCTCCTTGAAGCTGTGCTGCCAGACTGAGCAGAAAGTTTTACCTGCGCACACCTTGCACAGTCCCCTGCCACAAGGGAGAGGCTGAGGCATTCCCTGCAGCTTGTGGTTTGCGTTGTGGCCTGCTTCTGTGGGAGCTCTGTTTGGGTTCCCACCTCCATTTTGGATGGCATCAGGAATATGGTCTTCTGCCAGCTGGAGACCATTATCCTCTGACATCTCTCCCCTTGCTTTTTAAATGGTTTTTGCCACGCTGCCGGCAGCGTTCCTGCAGGCAGGCTCTGAGCTGCCGCTTCAGAAGGATGCCACAGGCTGTGGTCCCTGCAGGCTTTAAAGTTCCCACAAAACCTGTCCCCCGCCAGCCCTGCCACCTCTCTGGAGTCTCTGGCCCACCTGCCCTGCTGCCACTGGAAGCCCCTTCTGACCTTCAAAATGTAAGGAAGAATAGTCCCATCTAGAAGTTTGTCCACAACAGAGACAGAGGAATCCTGTAAAACTTTATTCTGCTGAAGGGTGAGTCCATGGGGCAGGTCCCTGTGGGGTCTCTCCAGTTGCTGGCAGGCACAGCTTCCCTTTGATCCTAAATTCCCAGACGCACATTTCCCTATTCCTTTCCCCACTGGCTGAGGTACTCAGGATTTAGTCTTCTCAATATGCCCACTACATGTACCCCCCACTATGTGTAACCCCCCTGCATCATGCATCCTATGTTCACTGAATTAGGCTCTTCACTTCTCTGGCTGGAGAAGTTAATATTCAGTAGTCCATTGAGCCTGCACTCTGTCCTAAAAGTTCAGAGGTTCAGGCTGTGTTCAGTACCTGTTATCTTGTGACAGCCCCCACTGATTTATGGCAGGACTCAGACAAAGCCCTTAGCAAAGGCCTGTTGTGATTTACATACACATAGATAAGGTGAACTGTCTGAGTCTTTCATTTTTATTTCAGCTCTCTCCCCACAATCCTTCATCTGGAAAGACACTGCCCACCTTAATCCTACCAAAAAGAAGGCATCGCTGCTGCTGGTGCTTGGCTGCCGCTTCAAAGGGTTTTGTTGGTCTGTGCCTACAGTGTGGCTGGGGATGGTGTTTATGGCAATCCTGCCACCACCAAAATGAGCAGAGGTGAACCAGGCTGCTGACCTGGCTCAAAAATAGCCCTGAAAAATACCAAAGCTTTCAGCTGCTTGCTTTGACTTGTGCTCATCACCTCTGTCATGGGGGGAGTGGCGGGATAGAGCCAGCAGGGTGGGAAGTGGAGTGGAAGTGGCCTTCTTTTGGCAGCAACTTCCTCCTCCGTCTGTTAGAGTCCATTGAAAAGCTATCATGAGAACCAAGCCTGCTGTTCTTTTAGGTTGAAATGGACCCTGAAGTATCTGCTCCCATGTGTAACCAGGCAGTGTTAAATATCCTCACTGCTTCACAGTTGCAATCAAAGCAACTAAACTGGATCACAGAATCACTGAGTCATAGAATGGAATGGTTTGGGTTGGAAGGGACCTTCAAGAGCATCCAGTTCCAACCCCCTGACATGGGCAGGGACACCTCCCACCAAGCCCAGGTTACCTAAGGCCTCGTCCAGCCTGGCCTTGAATGCTTCCAGGGATAGGGCATCCACAGCCTCCCTGAGCAACCTGCTCCAGTGTCTCCCCACCCTTACTGTGAAGAATTTTTTTTCCTCATTTCCAGTATTGATCTCCCCTCTCCCAGCTCAAACCTATTGTTCCTCCATCCTGGCACTCCCAGCCCTTGTTCAAAGTCCCTCCCCAGCACTCCTGGACCCCCTTCAGGTTCTGGTAGGCTGCTTTAAGGTCTTCCTGGAGCCTTCTCATCTCCAGCCTGAACAGCCCCAACTCTCCCAGCCTGTCCCCATAGGGGAGGTTCTCCAGCCCTCTGATCATCTTGGTGGCCTACTCTGGGCCCTCGCCAGCAGCTCCAGGTCCTTCTTGTGCAGCATGCACCAGAGCTGGATGCAGTGCTGCAGGTTGGGTTTCAGCATAGCAGAGTTTGTGGTATTTAGATGTGATAAATTTACTTTTCCATTTCCTATGCTGCAGTACTTGTGCCAGGAGCCATTAAGGCAATTTTTAAACTCCGATTGTCCATTGCCTTTGACACCATCTGCCACAACAAGCTCCTGGCAAAGCTGGCAGCTCCTGGCTTGGACAGATTCACTCTGATATCGGTCAAGAACTGGCTGGGACCAGAGAGTGGTGGTGAATGGTGCCACATCCAGTTGGCAGCTGTCACCAGTGGTGTGCCCCAGGGATCATTGCTGGTCCTGATCCTGTTCAATGTCTTTATTGGACCAGGGGATTGAGTCCAGCATCAGTAAGTTTGCAGATGACACCAAGTTAGGAGCAGGTGTGGATCTGTTGGAGGGTAGGAGGGCTCTGCAGAGGGACCTGGGCAGGCTGATAGGTGGGCACAGACCAATGCCATGAGTTTTAACAAGTTTAAGTGCAGAGTTCTACACTTTGGCCACAACAACCCCAAGCAGTGCTACAGGCTGGGGACAGAGTGGCTGGAGAGCAGCCAGGGAGAAAGGGACCTGGGGGTACTGGTAGAGAGTAGCTGAAGATGAGGCAGCAGTGTGCCCAGGTGGGCAGGAGAGCCAATGGCATCCTGGCCTGGATCAGGAACAGTGTGGCCAGCAGGACAAGGGAGCTTATTCTGCCCCTGGACTCAGCACTGGTCAGGCCACACTTTGAGTGCTGTGTCCAGTTCTGGGCCCCTCAAATCAAGAGAGGTGTTGGGGTGCTGGAACATGTCTAGAGAAGGGCAGCAAGGCTGGTGAGGGGCCTGGAGCACAGCCCTGTGAGGAGAGGCTGAGGGAGCTGGGGGTGTGCAGCCTGCACAAGAGGAGGCTCAGGGCAGACCTCATTGCTCTCTACAACTACCTGAAGGGAGGTTGTAGCCAGGTGGGGTTGGTCTCTTCTGCCAGGCAACCAGCAACAGAAGGAGGGGACAGAGTCTCAAGTTGTGCCAGGGGAGGTCTAGGCTGGATGTTAGGAGGAAGTTCTTGACACAGAGAGTGATTGGCATTGGAATGGGCTGCCCAGGGAGGTGGTGGAGTCTCTGTCCCTGGAGGTGTTGAAGCAAAGCCTGGATGGGGCACTTGGTGCCATGGTCTGGTTGATTGGCTGGGGCTGGGTGCTAGGTTGTGCTGGATGAGCTTGGGGGTCTCTTCCAGCCTGATTGATTCTATGATTCTATGACTGATTGTTTCACCAGTTCTAGCTCTTACATCAGGTACACACACACAAGCAAAGCTTTTCTAACCACTGAATGTTTAAGACTAGACAGGAGGAGCACTTTTGTAGCAGAACGGATCTACCTTTGTCCTTTTCTGCAACACTCATGCAAATTGCCAGTTTCTACTGGCTGAAGATGCCGGAGGATGTTTAGGATACAGATGGGATTTAGGCACTCTCTGTCTCTGTTCCCAAACCATCACTGTACCAGCGGTTTGTATTTGAAAGAGAAGAGTCACAGAATTGCATGAGTGAAGGGCCTAGAGGAGTCTGCTGAAGAGCAGCTGAGGGCACTGGGACTGGTTAGTGTGAGGAAGAGGAGGCTGATGGAGACCTTATCACCCTCTGCAACTACCTGAGAGCACAACATCAAGAGGTCGGTGCTGGTCTCTTCTCACAGGTCATTGGTGACAGGACAAGAGGGAACAGCCTCAGGCTGCACCAGGGGAGGTTCAGGCTGCACATTAGGGAAACCTTTCCACTGCAGGAGTGGTGAAGCACTGGAACAGGCTGCCCAGGGAGGTGGAGGAGTCACCATCCCTGGAGGTGTTTAAAGGTCGTTTAGCTGTGGTGCTTAGCAATGTGTTTTAGTGGTGACCTTGGCAGAGCAGAGTTAGTGGTTGGCCCTGATGATCTCAGGGGTCTTTCCCAGCATGAATGATGATATGATTCTATGAAAGGGACTAACCCCCCTGCTAGGGACTAACCCTGCTAGAGCAGGGTACCCAGAATAAATCACACAGAAACACATCCAGGCAAATTTGGAATCACTCCAGAGAAGGAGACTCCACAACCAGTCTGAGCAGCCTGGTCCAGAGCTCCATCACCCTCAAAGTGTTTGCCATCACCTCCATGTGTTTGCATGGAACCTCCTGTAAGGGTTTTGGTGGGAACTCAGTTGTTCCCTTGTGAAGGAGATGTGTGTTTATAAACCTGGTTATTCAGCAGCCCTATCATATACTTGAGCCATCTCATTGGATCCCAGGCTGAGTGCAAATGCCAGAGAGCTGGGACTTGCAATCCTTGCTTCAGAGCTGACTTAAAGCAACTCTTCATGCTCTGGGCTTCCCAGTGCTGCCTTTGCCCATGAACTGCTCTCATTTGGTGCTGCTGAAACTGGAGAACTTTCTAGCCAGCCCTCTGCTCAGACACCCAGCAGGGCACCATCTCTTTCACTGCTGGCTTAGTTCTCTGGAGGATCAGCTCATCTGCAACAGTGAGGAATGCTATGAGTATGGAAGGTAAGAGGCTGGGATTTGAAGAACAGCGTGTATTTGCAGCTCAGGCTTTTCTGGGGCATCTGTAAGGTTTTGTCAGACAAGCTCCCTGCACTTTCATGCTGTCTGTCTCTCGTGGTTGTGGAGAAGATTTTCCAGCCCTAAAGCCAGTGAGTGTTGATAAATCAATGCTTTATGTTCCCAATTCTGCAAACAGCCTGAAACAGAACTTTTGGAAAGGATGAACTCTTTCTTTGCAGTCCCTAGGGGCTTGTTAATCTTGAAGGTCCCTGGGGAAATTAGAAATGCTAACCATGTCATGGCTGACCACATCAGCAGAGCTGCCTGCTTTATGCTTATTGACTCCAAACTCTCTTTCTGACGTCACAGAATCAGTGAATGCTAGGGGTTGGAAGGGAGCTCTGAGCCAAATCTCCCTGACAGTGCAGGGGCACCCAGGGCAGGTCACACAGAACACATCCAGATGAGTCTTGAAAGTCTCCAGAGAAGGAGACTCCACATCCTCTCTGGGCTGCCTGCTCCAGGGCTGCAGCACCCTCACAATGAAGCTTCTCCTCATGTTGAGGGGGAACTTCCTGGGTTCCAGTTTGTGTCCATTGCCCCATGTCCTGACTCCACTGAACAGGGCCTGTCCCCTTCTTCTTGCCCCCACCTCTCATATTTATAGAGGCTGATCAGATCCCCTTCCAGCCTTCTCTCCTCCACATAGAATAGCCCCAGGACTCTCAGCCTTTCCTCACCACACAGGTGTTCCAGACCCTTCAACATCCTTGTCACCTCTGTTGGACTCTCCCCAGTAGATCCCTGTCCCTCAGGTAGCTCAGAACTGGACACAGTACTCCAGATGTGGTCTAACCAGGGCAGAGTAAAGGGGGAGCAGAACCTCCCTTGACCTTCTGACCACATTCTTGTTAATGCACCCCAAGAGACCCCTGGCCTACTTGGTGACTGAGGCACATCGCTGTCCCATGGATAATTTATTAGCCTTGTGAATTGCTCCCTCACCCTGCCTTAAGAGACTGAGTCCTTTAAGTCTGTCACTCCAAGTAGCATTTATTGCAGCTTAATTAGTTCTTGAAGTTCTGCAGGGAACCTTGTTGGTGCCCTTCAGCACTCTGTGACCTGACTGATGTCATCAACAGAGGCAGCATAATTTTCTTCCTGGATATTTACCTGTTGTAGTAAACTTGTTAGGGAGAATTTTCCCACAGATTTGGATAGCTACAAAAGGAAGAAGCAGCAGCAGCGAGGCAAGCCTGGATCCATACAAAGACTGCTTGTTGTCCTCTCTCTTCAGAGCAGTGTGGGGTGGGACTGGTGAAGCTTGCTGTTGTCAAAGTTCCTGTTGCTGGGGGTGAATGGAGGTGGGCAAATGTGCACTCCTCCCTTCACTCTGGCACCCAAAACCTTTTGTTTAAGTCTCTGCTGCTTGTCCTTCTGGGACATGTCTTTCTGGGTGATAGGACAAGGGGCAATGGACACAAACCAGAACCTGGGAGGTTTCACTTAAACATAAAGAAAACCTTTGGTGTGAGGGTGCTGGAGTCCTGGAGCAGGCTGCTCAGAGGTTCCTCTCTGGAGATATTCCAAACCCACCTGGGTGTGTTCCTGTGCAGCTTACTCTGGTTGAAGCTCCTGGAGCAGGGAGGTTGGTGCTAGATGATCCTTGGAGGTCCCTTCCAACCCCCACTAGTCTGTGATTCTGTGAATCCAGCATCTCCCACAACACTCTTCATTTACCCACTGCTTTGTGAAGCCATCCTAACAGCTGAAATGATCACCTGCCCTGCTTTCCTGCCTGCTCAAAGATGTGTGTGACATTGGTGCCAGGTTTCTACTTCTGGCCCAGTAGGTTACTGGGCTGATGGTTGTTGCAGGCCGAAGGCAGCACCAGCTTTCCTCTGGACAAGTGCTGTCTTGTGCCTGCAGTGAAGGGCTGCAGCGGCTCAGCTGCTGCACAAGGGGACAGAATTCACTCCTGTGTGACTTGCAGAACTGGGCCATATGGCTGAGTTCCTCTTCTGGGTCAAGTTGCTCTTGATTGTTGTATTTCTCTCCTCACTGGCTGGGAACCCATGTTCATGCAGGTCTGCTAATTATTTCTGCTTCGTTTGGCACTTTATAGGACTGAGCATTCATGGAGCAGCTCCAGAGACTCTATGGCAACTGCCCAGCTTCATTATCACACAAAACTTCAACTGTCAGCTCAGCCCTGTTACTGTGAGCCCAGCAGAGGACCTAGTCCTGGTTGGCAGCAGCAGAGACACCTGCTTTGAGGCTCTGCATGCATCTGCTCTGCAGACGTACACGATTCACCTGAAATGGTGCCCTGGTGCTACTGTTCAGAGCATAGCTTGGAATAAGGTGACTAGGAAGCAGTGGCCTCAGCAGTGAAGAGCCAGGGGGCCCAGCTGTGGGGTTTTCTCACACCTGCTGCTGTGCTGGCTCCTTGGGTAGAGTCACAGGGGCATTGGTTTGGAGAAGACCTTTCAGATCAAGCCCAACCAGCACTCTCCCAGTACAGAACTTGTTCCTCACGTTCAATCTCAATCTGCTCTGGTCTCATTTCAAACCCTCGTTCTGTCCCTGCAGGCCTTTGCAAACAGTCCCTCTGCAGCCCCCTTGTAGCCCCTTCAAATCCTGGCAGGCTGCTCTTAAGGTCTGCCTGGAGCCTCCTCTTCTGCAGGCTGAACACCCCCAGCTCCCTCAGCCTGTCCTCCTAGCAGAGCTGCTCCAGGCCCCTGATCATCTTCATGGTCTCCTCTGAACTCTCTCCATCAGGTCCATGTCCTTCCAGTGTTGAGGGCACCAGAGGTGGACACAGCCCTGCAGGTGTGGTCTCAGCAGAGCAGAGGGCCAGGATCCCCTCTCTCCATCTCTGGCCATGCTGCTTTGGATGCAGCCCAGGCTGCCCTTGGCCATTGGACTGGGCTGCCAGTGCCTGCTGCTGGCTTGTGTCAGGTGTTTGTGTGCAACTGGCAATACCTTTGTAGAAAATATTTGCCAGCTAAGTTTTAGTGATGCTTTTTTAGTTGTTGTGCCCCAAGTGCAGGACCCAGCACTTGGTCTTATTGAATCTCATGCAACTGACCTCAGCCCATGGATCCATCCTGTCTAAATCCCTCTGTAGAATCTTCCTGTGCTCAACCTAGTCAACACTCCCTCTCAGCTTCATGTCATCTGCAAAGTTCCTGAAAAATTCCCCTGGGGATCCAGGGAAAACTGGTTTGGGGATGGGAGGAATTAGCAGCCTCTGCAGGCACCCAGTTCAGCTGTAGCTGCAAAGAGATGGAAGGTGGCAACTAAACTTCTCCCAAGTGACTGTGCCCTTCAGACTCACTTGCTCTGCCTTTATCTGGGCTTGCTTGCAAATGAAAAAAAATATTTCTCCTCTCCCTTCTGTGTTGCCTCTGGCAACCAGGGAGAAAGCAGTAAAATGAGACTTGTAATCTAGACAAGATCTGATAGACAGCTGCACCATGGGCTGCCTTTATTGGATTGTATTGATTTGTCAGCAAACCCTGTGGGCTTTGGAAATGAAAATGTAGCTGTCTGGCTTCATCCAAGAGGGCAGTGTTCAGACTGAATCCATTTCTAAGCCTGTGGATGAGGAGGTTACATTTCCAGATGTTTTTAAGATGGGGACAGGGGAAATGAAGTGTGGTCGTTGGATTGTTTGGTATTTTTATTCTTTATAAAGTTTCTCTGTTCCATGGGAAAAAGGGAAAATTGGAGAGGAAAATGAAAACATCTGGAGTAACTTTGTGGAAAGAGGCTTTCCTTTATTTACTTAAAATCTGAAGGATGAGGTGATGCAATCTGTTTAGCAGGGGCCTTGTTGGTAACACATTCATGGGAGGTAATGATTGCTATACCTGTTTTTAATAGGTAGAACTGTGCTGCCCATGAATGCATGAAGGAGAGCTGTGAACCAGAGCTGTAAACCAGAACTCCCCCCTCTCTGAAAGCAGGAGCCATCAATTATAGTCATTTATCAATAACAGCCATTTCTAAGCAAAGTAGCTGGAAATTTGCAGTCCTCAGGAAGGTTCTGTAGATTCATTCAGAGGATAGAATGGGCTGGGTTGGAAGGGACCTTCAAGATCATCCAGGTCCAACCCCACTGCCATGGGCAGTGACACCTTCCACTAGACCAGGTTGCACCAACCTGGCCTTGAACACCTCCAGGGAGGGGGCATCCACAGCCTCCCTGGGAAACCTGTTCCAATGTTTCCCCACCCTCGCTGTCAGGAATTTCTTCCTAATTTCAGTCTGCTCTCCTCAAGCTTAAAGCTGTTCCCTCTCATCCTTGGGTTCCTATCTCCACATGGTCACCTGTGTTCAGAGTAGTGACTTCAGTGCACAGGACTGGTCAAGGCAGCTCTGATTCCTATGCTCAAATTCCTAGGGTTGATTAACAGTGGAGTGTTGATATTTGTTTGCATCTTGGTTGGAGTGAGTCCAGAGGAGGTCACAAAGATGATCAGGGGGCTGGAGCAGCTCTGCTAGGAGGACAGGCTGAGGGAGCTGGGGTGTGCAGCCTGGAGGAGAGAAGGATCCAGGCAGACCTAAGAGCAGCCTGCCAGGACCTGAAGGGGCTACAAGGAGGATGCAGAGGGACTGTTTGCAAAGGCCTGCAGGGACAGGACAAGGGCAGTGGTTTGAGATGAGAGCAGAGCAGGGCATATTTAGGTTGGACATCAGGAGGAAATTCTTCACAAGGAGAGTGGTGAGACATTGGAACAGGTTGCCCAAGAGGGAGTTGAGACCCCATCACTGGAGGCATTCAAGATGAGACTTGATGTGGCCCAGGGCAGCCTGCTCTAGTTGGAGGTGTCCATGCTGCCTGCAGAGGTGTTCAACAAGATATCCTTTGAGGGTCCCTTCCAACCTGATGCAAATCTGTGGATCAGTGAGCTGCATAGATGAGATGACTTCTGCATTCTGCTAGAACTAGGAAAGGTCAGTCTTGGATGGATTGGTCAAACAATACTGTTCCATCCTGCATGTCGCTCTTAATATGCTCTGTGGCTTATATAAAAGGAACCTACATGTTGTGTCATTTGGGGGATCAGACCCTGTATTTTTAGGGTTGAATTCTGGAAACAAGCTAGTCACCTAGCAGGGCCAAATGACCTTAATTACAAGCCTGGCCATTAGTTATTTCTGCCTTGCAAGCACTACACAGAGTATTTAACTCTTACCAACAGGACTTAGCACTGGTGAGTGGTGCGTCCACAGCTTACATCATGAAGCTTTGATGCAGATAAGGTTTGGATGCAGGCCATCTCTAACAGAACTCTGGCTCATTTAAGACAAGCAAGCCATTGTACCATGTACTTGATACATGTACCGAGACATGTATCAAGAGAGTTTCTTGCAGCAAGGTAACCTTAACTGCCTTGCCTTGGACCTCAGATGACCTCAGAGAGTGGTGATCAATGGCACAATGTCCACCTGGAGACCAGTGACAAGTGGTGTCCCTCAGGGGTCAGTGCTGGCACCAGTGCTGTTTAACATCTTTGTCAGTGACATGGACAGAGGAATCAGTGCACCCTCAGCAAGTTTGCAGATGACACCAAGCTGTGTGGCACAGTCGACTTGCTAGAGGGCAGGGATCCATCCAGAGGGACCTGGACAGGCTGGAGAGGTGGGCCCAGGCCAACCTCATGAGATTCAACAAGGCCAAGTGTAAGGTCCTGCACCTGGGTAGGCACAATCCCAAGCACAACTCCAGGCTGGGTGGTGAATGGCTGGAGAGCAGCCCTGAGGAAAAGGACCTTGGAGTCTGGGTTGATGAAAAGCTCAACATGAGCCTGCAGTGTGCACATGCAGCCCAGACAGCAACCGAGTCCTAGGCTGCATCAAGAGCAGCGTGGCCAGCAGGGCAAGGGAGGGGATTCTGCCCCTTTACTCTGCTCTCGTCAGACCCCACCTGGAGTACTGTGTGCAGTTCTGGAACCCTCAGCACAGGAAGGACATGGAAGTGTTGGAGCGGGTCCAGAGGAGGGCCACAAAGATGATCAGAGGGCTGGAGCAGCTCTCCTATGAGGACAGGCTGAGAGAGTTGGGGCTCTGCAGCCTGGAGAAGAGAAGGCTTCGAGGGGACCTGATAGTAGCCTTCCAGTATCTGAAGGGGGCCTACAGGAAGGCTGGGGAGGGATTATTTACAAGGTGCTGCAACGACAGGACAAGGGGCAATGGGTTTAAACTGGCAGAGAGGAGATTTAGACTGGATGTTAGGAGGAAGTTCTTTCCAGTGAGGGTGGTGAGGCACTGGAACAGGTTGCCCAGGGAGGTTGTGGCTGCTCCCTCCCTGGATGTGTTCAAGGCCAGGTTGGATGAGGCCTTGAGTGAGCTGTGCTAGTGGGAGGTGTCCCTGCCTATGGCAGGGGGTTGGAACTAGATGATCCTTGAGGTCCCTTCCAACCTTACCATTCCATGGTTCTATGATTCTATGACATGACTGCACCTCTGTATCTCCTGTAATAGTAGAAGTCTTAGCAGAAGGGACTTTTGAGGGTCTCCAGTTCAACCTCCAGCTCACAGAATAACTGTGATCAACAGGAGCAGCAGCACTGGTTTAAAACCCCCAATAGTAGGTGTCTTCCACCCCTCTGATGTCCTGTCCCAGTTTGCTGGTGTCAGCTTAGTTTTGCGGTGACACACAGACAGCATAAATTAACGTTGAAAGAACCTCTCTACAACCCCAGCTTTTGGTTTTTAAGGTGAAATTGCATTAAATACCCTAGGGAGCAGATGGTTTGTACTTAGCACTGGTGAGGTCACCTCGTCTGCAGTGCTGTGTCCAGCACCTTGAGCAACCTGCGGTAGTGGACAATGCCCCTGCTGAGTTCAGGGTGGTTGGACAGGATGGCCTTTGGTTTTGGGCTAGAAGGGACCTTCATTCTATGGTCTTTGAGGTCACCTCCAACCTAAACCATCCTGTGAGTCTCTGAGTCTGTATTTTGCTTCATTTGGTCTGTGAGAGTTCTCTGAAAGGACTTGCTCCTGCTGCCTCTTCCACAGGTGGAGACTGCTCAGTGCAGCAAAAAATATAGCCTCGTACAAAGAGGATAGATAAGAAAAGAGAAATAAGGATTAGGGAGCTGAGCTGTGTTACTGTGCAGTCAGGCAAGCCCTGAGCTAGTGCAAAGGAAGAGAGTGGGATGTTGTGGTGGCATTTGGCCTTTGATCACTTTCATCCTATGGGTGAGGTATAGCTTCCAGGGCTGCCTCTTATGGTAAGAGCCATTTCATTTTCTTGACTCCCTCCCTGTGACCCAGGACACATCCACTCTTCCCATTTGTGGCAAAAGTGTTTCAGCTTTCTGCCACATCGGTGATGTTCTCATTTCTGGCTGAACAAGGGGGGAAGGTAACAAAGGTAGAGCACTCATAGTGAAACCAGGTCTGATGGTGGTGCTGAGAGAAAGTGCTGCAGTGTGACTCATCTTTAGATCTCTGCATGCAGGGCAGATAACGTCTGACACAAACACTGCTCTGCTTTGTTGACTTTAAATCTCAGAAAAGGCAAACTCATGTCTCTCTTCTCTCTTGGCAGAACCAGCTCCTTGCCAAAGGCTTGCTGTTTATAGAGGAGAAGGTTAAGCTGTGTGAAGGCAAGTATAGTAACAATCCCATTTTGAAAGGGAGCTGTGCCTTGGTGTTCGGCCAGACAAGAGGCTTTGCATGCCTGGAAAGCACACAGCCCTTTCTGCTACTGTCTTGGAGTATCACACAGCCTCTGGGGAGCCAGCAGGTGCTGAAGCCCTTCTGAGGCTTAGGGGACAGTGGGCTGTTTGAGCAGCCACATAGCTGCACTGCTCCCACAGTCACCCCTTTGTGGGGAGAACAGGAACGGGAGCTTAGTGGGCAGCTGAACCTGGGCTTACAGCAGTTCGGGGCTGAGTATGGATCCTGTTGCAGAACTGCTGAGAGCTGTCTTCTGCCTTCCATTTCTCAGTATCAGTTGCAGCTCAGTGTAAGCACAACTTTGGTTACCAGGGTGTGCTTTTGGATGCTGGACAGGTGTGTATGAACGCAAAGGAACACCAGGCATTTGAGTGGGAAGGAAATCCTTCAAGGAGGCAGCTGAGCACACATGCAGCTCTGTTTTACACTACTGCAGCTCTCAAGCCTTGGCTGTGGCAGGGAGTTAGTGACATTTCACAGAAACACAGAGTGCTAGGGGTTGGAAGGCACCTCCAAAGATCATCCAGTCCAACCCCCCTGCCAGAGCAGGAGTACCCAGGGCAGGTCACAAAGGAACACATCCAGGTGGGTTTGGAATGTGCCCAGAAAAGGAGACTCCATAACCTCTCTGGTCAGCCTGTTCCAGGGCTGTGTCATCCTCCCCGTAGAGAAGTGTCTCCTTGTGTTGAGGTGGCACCTCCTGGGTTCCAACTTGTACCTTTTGTTCCTTGTCCTGTCACTGGGCACCACCAAACGGAGCCTGGCACCTTCATCCTGACACCCACCCATCAGGTATTTACAGACATTGATAAGGTCCCCTCTCAGCCTTCTCTTGTCAGCAGCCAGCTTAAGAAGAGTGAGCTGTCTCTAGCACAGGTCTTCATTCCAAGCTAGGCTGCAGTTTGATTTGACCCAGTTTGGGAGCTTGCAGAGAAGGTCTCTTGCTAATCACCACCTTGCTGGATCTGGGCCATTAAACACCAACAGACACTCACTGTGTTGTGTCATCGTTGGCACTGGGTTCCTCTGCACCATCCCTCACCAAGTGACTTCTCAACTCAGCCAGCAGGCTGTAGGACTCAGCCTGAAGGAGCTGGGCAGTTGGCAGTCTCCTGCTTGGTGCATGCTTCTTCGGCGGGCCCTGTAAGGGAGGAACAGAGGCAGACTCGTGTGTTTTCCCAGATGTGCCTGCCTTGCCTCTGCCAGCTCTGTGCAGCTTATTGAAGGCTTTGGGTTCTGTAGTCATAGCATTATAGAACAGCTTGGGTTGGGAGGGAGCTTTAAAGGTCCCACCCAACCCATCTAGTCCACCACTGTGCAGTCAGCAGGGCCGTATTCAACTAGAGCAGGTTGCTCAGAGACCTGTTCAACCTGACCTGCAGTGGTCCCAGGGATGGGGGTTCTACCACTTCTTTGGGCAGCCTGGGTAGAGGTCTCACCACCCTCAGGGTAAAGAAATTTCTACTTTAGATCTCCCTTCCTTTAGCTTTAAACCATCACCCCTTGTCCTGTGACAACAGGCCCTGTCCCCATCTTTCTTGTAGGCCCTCTTTAAGTATCGATGTAAAGCTTTTCCAGCAGCTGGTTTAGCATTGTGAAAGTTGAGTTCTAGTCTGTAACAAGCTGAGAGCTGCCTGGCAGTAGTCTGCAGCTACTTGAGGGGTTTGGGTTAGGTGACATTTACCAAACAGACAGCAAACCCTCTTCCTGTGCCTTGCTTTTTTTTTCCTCCCTAGTTTGAAGTGACACTGGAGCCACTTTGCCCGTGCAGGAGATGATTCATGGGCACCTTTCTTTCATAATGTGGAGGATCCTTGCAGGTCTTGTGGTCATAACAAGAACTTCTCTTAGGTGCTTCTTGGTTAGCTGTCTTCCTGGAAAATTTCTGCTGCCCTAGTACTGAGAGACAGAACAAAGCTCCTGCTGCAGGGCATGGCAAGGCTTTACTGTGCCTGCTTTTCAAATCCCAGCCTTTTCCTCCAATGTCACTTTTCTTTACACAGGTTGCCACAATCTCTTTAATGCCCATGGGATTCATGTTTTCTTGAAGAAACAAACCCCTCTGCTTTTCTCTTCAGAAGGAGAAGTGATCTGTGAAATTTCATTCTGGCTCCACACACCAAAGCCTCACAGTTGTGGGGAAGAGGCAGAGGAGTGAAAACTTTTAAGCGTTCAATTAATCCATTTCCTGTTGTTTTTTTCACTTACAACTGGCAGTTTCTGCGAATGGGTAGCTCTTATGGAGGTGTTGGGTAGGTAGTCACCTGCCTGCAGTTCCAGTTTTGAAGCTGGCATCTTATCTGACACCCTGAAGCCTCCCTCTGAACCTGCTGTGGCCATCAATGGGTTCTCTGCTTAAATGGAAACATCTGCAGGATCTCATTTTGCTGGCTTTCTGCTCTCTGCTGTGTCCTCAGCAGCACACTCCAAGAGCAAGCATAGTGAAAACCCATGTGAAAGTCTTCAGATGGGGAAAGCACTTCAGTATGTGGTGGTGAGGCTCCTTTGAGTTGCTATTTCATGTGTGTTCCAGATTCTCATAGAACCATAGAGTGGGTTGGGTTGGAAAGGACCTCTAAGGGTTACCCACTCCAACCGCCCTGCGCTCAGCAGGGACATCCTCCACTGCAGCAGCTTGCTCACAGCCTTGTCCAGTCTCACCCTGAACACCTCCAGGCACAAGGCCTCAACCACCTCCCTGGGCAACCTGTTGCAGTGTCCCAGCACCCTCCTGCTGCAGAACTTGTTCCTCACATTCAATCTCAATCTGCTCTGCTCTCATTTCAAACCATTGCCCTCATCCTGTCCCCACAGGCCTTTGCAAACAGATCCTCTGCAGCCTGCTTTTAGCCCCCTTCAAGTCCTGGCAGGCTGCTCTTAGGTCTGCCTGGAGCCTTCTCTTCTCCAGGCTGAACATCCCCAGCTCCCTCAGCCTGTCTTCCCAGCAGAGCTGCTCCAGCCCCCTGATCGTCTTTGTGGCCTCCTCTGGACCCTCTCCACCAGGTCCATGTTCTTCCTGCAGATGAGGTCTCCCCAGAGAAGAACAGGGGGGCAGGATCCCCTCTTTCCATCTCTAGCCATGCTGCTTTGGATACAGCCCAGACTGCCATTGGCCTTCTGAGCTTCCAGTGCCCATTGCTGGCCCCTGTCCAGCTTCTCCCCTCACCAGCACCCCCAAGTCCTCTTCTGAAGGGCTGCTCTCCATCTCATCAACCCCCAGCCTGGATTGAGATCTAGGATTGCCCCAGCCTAGGTGCAGGACAGAGGCTTTGAGGCTTGTCAGGATCCTAAGTGCTGTGCTTGTGCTTGGGAGATGCCAGAGTGGGCTCAAATCCTGTAAGTGGTCTCCCTGATGCCATTGCTGCAGGACACTTGATGTTGGCTGTGACCTTGTAATGGCAGTAAAGTGTGAGGTTTTAAATTTTTTTCCTTTCAAAATTAATATTGCTTATTAATTTTGATATTCAGGAATCTTGCTACTAGCCACAATTTTTAGTAATAATAGGTTCTTTGCAATGGTCATGAAAGGTATCACATGGATGAGAAGGCAGAATCTAGAACACTTAAGAAATAACTAGCAATAATACAGCAAACATTAAACCATTAAAACTGGAAAAGAGGTTCTTGTGGTCAACTATACCACTTGCCCACTAGAGGCACTCGTGAATCATAGAATGGTAAGGTTGGAAGGGACCTCAAGGATCATCTAGTTCCAACCCCCTGCCATAGGCAGGGACACCTCCCACTAGTACAGGTCACTCAAGGCCTCATCCAACCTGGCCTTGAACACCTCCAGGGAGGGAGCAGCCACAACCTCCCTGGGCAACCTGTTCCAGTGCCTCACCACCCTCACTGGAAAGAACTTCCTCCTAACATCCAGTCTAAATCTCCCCTCTGCCAGTTTAAACCCATTGCCCCTTGTCCTGTCATTGCAGGACCTTGTAAATAATCCCTCCCCAGCCTTCCTGTAGGCCCCCTTCAGATACTGGAAGGCTACTATCAGGTCCCCTCAAAGCCTTCTCTTCTCCAGGCTGCAGAGCCCCAACTCTCTCAGCCTGTCCTCATAGCAGAGCTGCTCCACCCCTCTGATCATCTTTGTGGCCCTCCTCTGGACCCGCTTCAACACTTCTATGTCCTTCCTGTGCTTGAGACTCCAGAACTGCACACAGTACTCCAGATGGGGTCTGAGGAGAGCAGAGTAAAGGGAAGCTCCTTTCTGCTTAAGGTTGAAGGCTTGGATTCAATTAGAGAATTTACAGAGTTTTGCAAAAGAGGCTTTTGAGGTGTTTACTCACAAAAAATTACATCTCTGGACTCCCAGGGCTAACTACAGCTTCACGCAGTACCCAAATACTTGTAGGGTACCAAATACTGTCGATCTCTTGATAGCCGCTGAGGCTTCTGATTCTTTCCAGGCTCTACAGGAGCACCAGGAGAGAGGCAGACAATCTGTGACCCGGTCCTTGTTCCTTTTGAGCTCCAGATTGAGCATGGAGCTTTGCAGAGGGGCAGGCAGGATGTCTTGCAGATGAGCACAATGTCACACTGGCTAAGCAAGCCTATGGCGTGGGGCAGTTGTTGACAATCTGCTATACCGAGATGCTGTGGGTTTAAAGAGCCACCAGGATGAAGCTCTCAAATGAATTGGAGAAAATCTGAATTCTGTTTGGAGAGAGAGTTACAGACAGAAACTACAAGGCAGATAAAAAAATCCATAGCGAACCCCCTTGAATCTTCCCCCAACCCAAAACTAAATCTAAACTCCTCAGTGTTCCAGTCCTCCCTCCCTCCCCACACCCATGCCTCTGCCATCTAAACACAAGCCTCTGAGGGCCCCAAAACAAGCCCATCCTTAGATGTTTGTCCCAATAAAGCAGCTCCAGCCAGACACAAGGCTGGAAGGGGAGGAAAGGAGAGCAAGCTGGCCTTGCTGCGAGTTTATGAAGAGATAGCAGAATAATGGGATGGAATAACAATCTTCTAGTCCCTTGAGGATTTTTTAACCCTATAGTTCCCTACCTGGAACATGAGACAAAGCAGTTTCCAGGTAGACAAACCCAAAGTATCAGGGCTCATTATTATGTTAGCAGAGCTAGCTTATAGCTTAACAGAGCGTGGCAGGATGCGACGGCAGTGAGGCAGAGCACAGTAAGCCAAAAGCACATTAAGGCAGAAGCGCTGTCAGAGGCAGAGAGCACGTTGTCTTTACCTGCTCATCTCTTCTATCAATGTATCCCGAGGCTAATGGCCCTTTGGACACAAATCAGCCCATCAGAATGGGCTTTGCCAAAACTGACCACATTAGTCAGGGCTTGCTTACCCTTATTTGGGCAGAACACAAAGAAGGGTATAAACACAGCATCCTCATGTGTTACAAGTTTAGAAGGAGAGAAGGAGACTTGGAGGCACCAGGGGCCTTTGTCTTCCTTTCCCACCCTTGTTTTCCCCAACAGCAGGAAGAGGGAGAGCAGACAACACGCCTGGGCAAGCCAGGACATATTTTGGCCTATTTTGGCCTTCCATGACACAGATCTGCTGGCTTTCATGTTCAGCTACTCACATGCAGCTGTGCCTCCGTGCATTTGAGCCGTATGATTACGCATCCTTTTGCTGTGGAGCTGAAGCCTCCAGCAGAAGAGGGACTTACTCCACTGCTGGAACCAGCCTCCTGTTGTGCACAGAGCTCTCTTCTTCACAGTACAGAGCAATTTATCATCACAACTGTATTGGCTCGAGTTTAAGCTTCCCAGGGGAATCAAAACATTGCTAACAGAAGCCAATACAATAATAATAGGATGCCTTCCCCTCTCCCCCATCCCACCTTTTTGGAAAGGAAGGAATTAGATGTACAGAGAGAAGGGGTAAAACACCCAAGGAAGAGTCTTGCTTCAGTTTGGAAGTTAAAAAAAATAACTTTTGACAATAAATAAAAGGTATTTAAGGTAGGGGAGTTACAAACAGGTATAGGGAAGGGAGAAAACCAGATGCAGAAAATATATATACAGAGGTATATATCTAAAAATATATATATAAAGAGGTATAGGGAAGGGAGAAAACAAGATGCAAAAAATATATATACAGAGGTATATGTATAAATATATATTATATGAGGTATAGGGAAGGGAGAAAACCAGATGCAGAAAATATATATACAGAGGTGTGTGTGTGTATGTATATATATATAGATATATAAAGAGGTATAGGGAAGGGAGAAAACAAGATGCAAAAAATATATATACAGAGGTATATGTATAAATATATATTATATGAGGTATAGGGAAGGGAGAAAACAAGATGCAGAAAATATATATACAGAGATGTGTGTGTGTATATATATATATAAAAAGAGGTATAGGGAAGGGAGAAAACAAGATGCAAAAAATATATATACAGAGGTATATGTATAAAATATATATATAAAGAGGTATAGGGAAGGGAGAGGTATAGGGAAGGGAGAAAACAAGATAAAAAAAAAAATATATGCAGCCAGATTGATAGCAATGGATGGAGCAAGGTTCAGGAAGGGATGTCCACCGTGTGGTAGGAAATGGCCACATGGTAAGACAGGAGCAGCAGGAACAGGGTGGTGCTATCAGGCAGGCCAGAAGAGAGAGGAACAGGCAGTTCCTCTGTTTATATAGGGGGTCCAGACAGGCAGTGGCAGTGAGCTAACCACTGCACCTGGGGGCAGGCAGAGCACCCCAGGGAGGAGTCAGGAGAACCTGGAGTCAAGTTCAAACCACTCCTCCCACCCAGGAGGGTTAACCCTTTACAACAGCCTTGTGTCTCCATCAGTTAAGGCCAAGTTTAGCTGAGAGATGTCCAGTTTTGGACAGAATTGTGACTGTGAAGGGTGGGTTTGTGTTCCTTATCAGGGAATTAGAGTGAAACAGGAAAACTGCACTTGATTTTTAGTGGCCCAGTCACTAATGCTCTTGATCGTGCTTTGTTTTCATAGGTGAGGATCGCATCGAAGTCCTGTCCGAAATCTGGGATCACTATTTTACAGAGACTCTCCCTACACTCCAGGCAATATTCTACCCAGTCCAGGTAATCTCAGTCTTATCATTCAGCCTTCAGTTATCCAAGGCAATGCAGCTGCTAATGGCATGTGGAAACTCCTGTTCCAGCACCGCTGTTTGACCAGTGGCTAACTGGTCTCAAAACCTTTAAACTAAATCTGGGGGTAATTTGCCCAAGTCAATATTAACTGTGTGTGAAGGGCTACTAAGATCTACTGGGCGAACACACTGCTTTGGGCCGACTTTATTCCTATTTGTCTACCCTTCTGTCAGTGCTTAGCTAAGCTTAAAACACTGAAGCTGTTGCACTGTGACTTGTCAAGGCTGACACTCTGCGTATCTGTGTTTCTAGTTCTTCCATTTCTAAAGACTTGGGACTGCTGACAGCTTGTCTTCAGAAGGATGAATCTGAAAACTAGATCAGAAGCAAATGTGTTGTTACTCGCCCTAACTACTTATGGAGGGTTTATCTCCCACTTGTGCCTTCGGAGAAGAAAACTCTGCTGGGTTTTCTTTGAAGCTTTTAATAAGGGGACAAGTAAATAAATGTTTGTTGTAGGAGATGAAGGAACAACTCTGTGGAATCCCTGCTTGCCCAGTGTATTTTGAAAGCTGCGTATTCCATCAGTGTTGAGCTGAAGTGGTTTTTAATGTAGTTTTAGCCAGGGTTTCCATACAAGCAGTCTCATTACCTCCCTGTCCTATTCCCATCTTCTCTTCCATCAGAGGAAAAACAAAATGCACCTCAGGAGGAGACTGGCAGTCTTGGACATGCTGCCCTACTCCTCTTGACTTTTGCCTCTTCCACAAGACACACTCTTCAGAGCCTCTAAGAGTCATTTTTCCCTTGTGTGATTTGAAAGGGAGCAGGTAGAGCTCAAAGGTTGACCTTTTCCTCTACTCGTGTTAAAGCCAGCATTTCCTAACAGGCTCCTTGCACTGGCAGACACTAACCTTTCCATTGTGTTTGTTTTTATTCTTTCCTTGCTGCAGATGCCTCAAGGTAGGTGCTTGGCAGGTAAAACCGCACAATTATAATATCCTCTCTGCCTCCTTTTGCAGCTTATTCTTGGTCAGGGACTGACCCTAATCTCCTTAAGCAGGGGTTGGTTTGCACCGCAGCTATCTGTGCTTAGGGGAAATAGCTGAGCTAGCTGATGCTAATAATCCCACCACTCAGCAGAAAAATCTCTTCCCCTGCTCTTAAGTACCTCTGATTAGAAAGGAAAGAAAAATCACTGCACAGTGGTTGCAGCTTTTGGCAGTAACTTGGCAGTAGTGGTGAAAGCATGGCTGTGGAATATTGAGATTCTTTGAAAGCCTAACTTTGTTACTGCAGGTGTCTGGTTGTGATGCCTCAGTCACTCAAAATCATTTCAGAGAAGCTGTGGAGTAAGAGAAATGTTGACAGTTTATAGATGAGGAACTGAAAGGTAATGGGCAGCATATTTAAAGCTCTGTAGGCACCCAAGTCGTACACAAATGGATCTAAACTACCAGCTCCAGAATGAAGAGAAGGAAGGCTCCAGGTAGACCTAAGAGCAGCTTGCCAGGCTGAAGTGGGCTACAAGAAGGCTGCAGAGGGACTGTTTGCAAAGGCCTGCAGGGACAGGACAGGGGCAGTGGTTTGAAATGAGAGCAGAGCACTTTGAGATTGGATGTGAGGAACAAGTTCTGCACCAGGAGGGTGCTAGGACACAGCAACAGGTTGCCCAGGGTTGGTTGAGGCCCCATGCCTGAAGGTGTTCAAGGTGAGTCTGGCCAAGGCTGTGAGCAAGCTGCTGTAGTGGAGGATGTCCCTGCTGAGTGCAGGGGGTTTGGACTGGATGACCTTTGGAGGCCTCTTCCAACCTGATTCATTCTGTGATTGTAAATGCTGCCAAGAATTTGACTGGGCTACAAGAGAGAAAAGGAAGAAATAAGGAACTGCTCTTATTCCAGGCCAGTCCCCTAATAACAAGACTGGGCTCTTCCTACACAGGGAATTGTCTGTGCCTATGGTGGTGTGTCACCATATGTGAAGAGAGCTCACCTTGCAAATCTCTCTCACGCAGTTTTAGTTCCTCGTGCACTGCTCTGCAGTTTGTTGTTGATTGCTCATCCTTTGCCCCAAATGCCACCATGATTATTTATCTGTGCTCTTCTGTGATCCCACCAATTGCCCATTCAGAGTGAAAGGAAGAGCAGCTCACCAAAGCTGGCAGCTAGAAGTATCACAGAATCACAGAACTGTCAGGGCTGGAAGAGACTTCAAGCATCATCCAGTTCCAACCCCCCTGCCATGGGCAGGGACACCTCACACTACATCAGGTTGCCCACAGCCACATCCAGCCGGGCCTTAAAAACATCCAAGGATGAGGCTTCCACTACCTCCCTGGGCAACCTGTGTCAGTTTCACCACCCTGATGCTGGAGAAACTTCTTCCCGACATCTAATCTGAATCTCCCCTTCTCTATCTTGAATCCATTTTCTCCAGTCCTATCACTACCTGGCACCCTAAAAAGTCCCTCCCCAGCTTTTTTGTAGCCCACTTCAGATACTGGAAGGCCACAAGAAGGTCTCCTCGGAGCCTTCTCCTCTCCAGACTGAACAGCCCAAACTCTCTCAGCCTGTCCCCACAGCAGAGCAGCTCCAGCCCTCTGATCATCCTTGTGGCCCTTCTCTGGACACCTTCCAGCACTTCCAGGCCTTTCCTGTCCCAGGGGCTCCAGAACTGGGCACAGTACTCCAGGTGGGGTCTCAGCAGAGCAGTGCAGAGGGGCAGAATGCCCTCCCTCGCCCTGCTGCCCACACTGCTCTGGATGCAGCCCAGGCTGTGCTTGGCTCTCTGGGCTACAAGTGCACACTGCTGGTTCATGTTGAGCTGCTCATCCACCAGCACTCCCAAGTCCCTTTCCTCAGGGCTGCTCTCAAGGCAGGCACTGCCCAGCCTATATCAGTGCCTGGCATTGCCCTGACCCAGTTGCAGGACCTTGTGCTAGCTCTCAGTAGCTTCCTTGCTCAGCTGTGTTCAAACCTCAGGCTCCAAGCTGCTGCAGAAATATGACCTTTAAGTTGGTTAAATTGCTGTACAGAGGGAAACTATGTAAACAGGTCACTGGCTTTTATATAGCTGCAGCTGTTGATGTAAGTACTCAGTGTGGAAAAAGAATAGCAAGTCTTGTTTTGTTTGGCACAGGGGGAGGTTTGCTTTTGGAAATGGGGTATGAAGTTAATGGGACTAAACTGCATGATAGAAATAAAAAGCATGCAGCTGCTTCAAGAGAGTTTAGGGACCTGCACCAGGCTCTTCTGCACCTCCACATTGCTAACCACACAACAAATATTTTAAACCAGCAAAGTGCTTTTGCTTATGGCCAAGCTTATGGCCAAGCTGCTCTCCAAACCTTCACCATTTATGTTTTGATGATGCTGCTAATTAGGACATTAAACCCATTATGATTTAATGATTAACTGTGGTTAATTCCTTCCAGCTAAGTATTTCCATGTTGAGTGTGTTATGGAGACCATAAAATGGTCCCTAAACAAAGCGCAGGGCAGAGATTAACATGCTGGGAAGAACGAGGGTAACTCTTCAGGCTGGAAAGCTCTGGGCAGGGCTGAGGAGGAAAATTTTTGCTATTAAGCTGGACTGGGGTAAGGGAAAGTCATGGAAACACTTAGCATAGCAGGGGGAAAGATGGGAACACTTGAATGTCAAATGGAGTCCAACTGTGTTTAAATGTGTTCAAATGTGTGTTTAAATCATAGAATCAGAGAATGCCTCAGGTTGGAAGGGACCTTAGAGATTGTGTTTGGATAGGTGTTTAAATACAAATGTGGCCAGAGATGGAGAGAGGGGATCCTGCCCCTCTGCTCTGCTCTGCTCTGCTGAGACCTCACCTGCAAGGCTGTGTCCAGCTATGAAGCCCTCAACACAGAAAGGACATGGACCTGATGGAGAGTCTCCAGAGGAGGCCACAAAGATGATCAGGGGGCTGGAGCAGCTCTGCTAGGAGGACAGGCTGAGGGAGCTGGGGGTGTGCAGCCTGTAGAAGAGAAGGCTTCAGGCAGACCTCAAGAGCAGCCTGCTAGGACCTGAAGGGGCAACAAGCAGGCTGCAGAGGAACTGTTTGCAAAGCCCTGCAGGGACAGGACGAGGGCAGTGGTTTAAAATGAGAGCAGAGGAGATTGAGATTGGATGTGAGGCACAAGAACACCAAGAGGGTGCTGGGACTGCAGTGGGGAGGAAGCTGAGGCCCCATGCCTGGAGATCTTCAAGGCCAGGCTGGACAAGGCTGTGAGCAACTTGCTGTAGTGGAGGATGTCCCTGCTGAGTGCAGGGGGGTTGGAGTAGATGTCCTTTGGAGGTCCCTTCCAACCTAGACCAGTCTATGGTTCTGTGAAAAAGGGATCCAACACAGACGATGGACAGACTTAGGAATACTCTGTCCCAGCCTCTTTTCCCTACCCAACCCTCCCTGGCTTCTCAACTTTATGTGGCAAAAAAACATAACCTGCATCCATCCTGGGCTTTGGAGGCTTGTGACTGAATTGGATGGCAGTATGGTGACTGAATTGGATGGCAGTGTTGTGACTGAACTGGATAGCAGTGTTGCTTCATGATTTCAGACTCTCTCGGTGAAATACAGGCCCATTTCCGACTTCATCCCAAACTAGCGGTGCTGAAGACGAGATGTTACACATCCCAGAGTTAGTGTGAGACAGAGACTGAGGGGAACAAGCAAAGAGTGCCCTGAATCCTCAAACTGAGCAGCAGGGGGGCGCTTTACCACAGCAGCAAGGGTCTGTTGGTCCCATTTACCAACTCTTGGATTTTGCTTTCTGTGTTTTAGGGTCAGGAGCTGACTATCCGTCAGATTGCTCTTCTTGGCTTCAGAGACTTGGTCCTGCTAAAAGTGAAGTTGGAAGAAATTCTCCCCCTGATCCAGACAAAGCTCCCAGCTTCCATTGTGCAGATGCTGTTAATTCTGCAGGTGGGGAGCCTCTTCTGCCCTTTGTCTGACTCATCACCTCGGTCTGAACCCTGGAGAATGGGGAGGGTAGAAGTGTGATGGAGATGTGATGTGTACTTATTTGAGCAGAAAATGTAGAACTGAGAGGTGTGTATGGATGTGCTGAGCTTTTGTGGGAACAGGGAAAGATGCCACTGTGAAAGGGATGGTTTCTGCTCTGCAGTGTTTGTGTCAGATTTTCTTAGTACCTCTGCTCCCTAGCTGGGAATAGTCTCAGGACTCCTTTTTCTCATCTCCCAGCTTCTCTGAATGCCCCTTTGTGCCCCAGTTGTCCTGGTTTCTCAGCTTTAAAATAACAGGATGAGTCTCTATGACAGCAGGCTTCAGGATTTGAACGAGCTGTAGCTGCTGACTGCCCCAGGACTGTCTCCTTGGCTGGCTCAGAGACTGAGCAGTGGGCCAGAAGAGGCGAAATACCTTTTGGCAGCAGGCGGAGTGCAGTCCATCTTCCAAAGGCCTCTCCCAAGAGGCACAGACCTTGAGTACTATCCTCTTTACCCACACCTTAAGAGAATATTTTCCAAGCCTACCAAATCCAGACAAGTACAGAAGCTGCTTTGGGTTTTGTTACTGCCCAGCCTAACAGGCCTGCAAAACACCATATTGCAGGTGGCTCTTTGGGTTCCTCTCAGTTTGATTTCTCCTCTGATATACCTTATGAAGAGTGGTGAGGAATCAGACTCAGGGGATGTTAAGGGTTAGAAGGCACCTCCACAGATCATCCAGTCCAACCCTCCTGCCAGAGCAGGAGTACTCAGGGCAGGTCACACAGGAACACATCCAGGTGGGTTTGGAATGTCCCAAGAGAAGAAGACTCCACAACTTCTCTGGTCAGCCTGCTCCAGGCCTCCAGCACCCTCACAGTGACAAAGTTTTCCCTTCTGCTCCCCTGGCACCTCCTCTGCTCCAGCTGGCACCCAGTGCCCCTTGTCCTGTCACTGGATATCCCTGAGCAGAGCCTGGCTGTGTCCTCTCCACACTGCCCTGCACATCTTTATCAGCAGCAACAAGAGCAGCCCTTGGGCTCCTCTGCTCCAGGCTCCAAGCCCCAAGCCCCAGCTCCCTCAGCCTGGCCTCAGAAGAATGAAACTTTCTGAAGCAGGCTGAGATTTGGCGTGTGGCTGAGCTGGTCTGTGTATGAGTGCTCACTGCTCTAACATTCCCAAGCAGCAGAGTCTAAAAGCACCAGCTCCATTTCCTTGACATGTTTGAATAAGAGAATCTTGAGGGCAAAGAGGGTCTCAAAGCAACACGTTGGAGGAAGAAAAGCTTACTGAGGCTTTGCAGCAAGTGGAGGCTGTGAACATCAGCTGATATGACTGTTGCACAGATTGGTGTTATCTGCCATCTTCCCAGCCCTAAGCTGAACAGTAGAGCCTGCTGTTCCTGCACGCTTGCCTGGGGAAAGAGCAGGGCTCTGCCCAGGGGGTGTGAGGGCTGTGCTGAAAAAAGAAGCTTCCTGCTAGAGCTGCCCTGCTGGAATGACATTGCTGTAGGCATCACAGCACAGCAACAGAATAATGACAAATCCTCAGTGCAGACCCTCAGTGAGATCCTACCTTGTACTTTCCTACTTCCTCATCAGTAAAAAGAGACAGCTTAGCTGCTCAACGTTCACAGGGTGCTGGCTATGACTTGAACAAGGAGATTGACCTGGATGGCACCTGAACCTCTCAACAGGCTTCTCAGCTGTGCTCATCCAAGTGCTCTACTGATACAAGAATGAAATTCTGGTCCCAAAGCATATCCAAAGAAGGGCTGAGGAAGGGTCTGGAGAACAGGGCTGGTGAGGAGCAGCTGAGGGACCTAGGGGTGTTTAGTCTGGAGAAGAGAAGGCTGAGGGGAGACCTCATTGCACTCTACAGTTGCCTGAAAGGAGGCTGGAGTCAGGTGGGGGTTGGTCTCTTCTCCCTATTAACATGTGATGCAAAGAGAGGCATGGTTTAGCCCCAGCTTTGGCAGAGTTAGAGAATGGTTGAACTCACTGACCGTAAACATCTTCTCCAAGCAAAGTGAATCTATGACTCTATGATATGGTTGGGATATTCCAATGCAGAGATATTTGACAGACCTCAGGCCTTATTCAGAACTACCTAAGGATAATGTTGATTTTGTAATGTTTGAATTTCAGAGTGTCCATGAACCTAGTGGCCCCACCAAGGGCTACCTACAGCTGGAAGAACTGGTCAAGCAAGTGGTCTCACCATACCTGGGTTTGTGTGAGGATCACAGCTTCCCTGGTAGCACCTGCTTGCTTGGTAAGATACACAGAGTGCAGAGAAGCTTTTGTTGAGTGACTCATGACTGACTGAACCGTTGCTACCCCAGCACTGCACACACACGCACAAAGCCTCCCCTCTCACTGGAGGTGGGCTGCATGTTAGAACTTTCTGGTCTTATGGTGGGAGAGAAGCTGGACAGGAGCCAGCAATGAGCACTGGCAGCCCAGAAGGCCAATGGCAGCCTGGGCTTCATTCAAAGCAGCGTGGCCAGTGATGGAGAGAGGGGATCCTGCCCCTCTGCTCTGCTGAGACCTCACCTGCAGGGCTGTGTCCAGCTCTGGAGCCCTCAACACAGGAAGGACATGGACCTGATGGAGAGGGTCCAGAGGAGGCTACAAAAATGATCAGGGGGCTGGAGCAGCTCTGCTAGGAGGACAGGCAGAGGGAGCTGATCTAGTGGGGATTGTCCCTGCTGACTGCTGGGGGCTTGGACCTTTGGAGATCCCTTACAGCCCAGACTGTTCTATCATTCCCACTTGCTGTGCCTCGAGCTGCAGACGGCTTCTCAAGGGTTTGGTTACCATCATTAGCCTCAGAAATTGTTTGCACATCCTGCTAAGCACCAAATGAACCATTCTGGGTGAATGTGTTCCTGGCAAAAGTAAGCTGAAGTGTTGTCATAGCTTGGCTGCTGCCAGTGGTGGAGTTTTGGCTGCTCTCCAGACCCTGCCTGCAACAATCTAGAGTTTTTTTGCTGCTTTTCTGACTGATGCAAGCTTCCAAAACTATTTTATCACCCTCAGTGGTAAGTGCTTTGTGGTGTGTTACTCTGTTTCTTATGGTCTGCATAGAATCACATAGAATCAAAGAAACACAGAATCAGTTTGGTTGGAAAAGTCCTTTCACATCATCCAGTTCAACCATTGCCTAACTCTGCCAAGGCTCTTTGAAACACCTCCAGGGATGGGGATTTAACCACCTCCCTGGGCAGCCTCTTCCAGTGCTTTCAGTGGAGAAGTTTCTTCTGATCCAACCTAAACCTCTCCTGCTGCAACTTGAATCCATTTCCTCTCATCCTATTACTTGCAGCTGAGGAGAAGAGACCAAGCCCCAGCTGGCTCCAACCTCCTCTTGCTCTACATTAAACATCCCCAGCTCCCTCAGCTGCTCCTCCCCAGCCCTGTGGTCCAGACCCTTCATGAGCTTCATTTCCCTTCTCTGGACCTGCTCCAGCCCTTCAATGTCCTTCTGAGAGTGAGGATCCCAAATCTGAATCCAGTACTCAAACTGTGGCATCACCAGTGCTGAGTACAGGGGCAGTTATGGCGAAAATATGTAGGGTTGGACCAGATATTTTCTGTGATTCTGCAAGGGCTTTTGACTTTATGAAATGAGCCCCTGCACTCCTTTGAAGGTGGAGAGAAGCAGAGAGGTAGGGAATAGCTTTATCAGCTGTTTCAGGATAGACCACACCAGGTGTTCAACACTATCTGGCAGGACTGCACGATGGGAGAGAGCAGGTGAGGAGTAATGCTGCCTGTTTGCCCCTCCAGCAAGGCAAGCCACAGCCTCAGCCCCTCTGTGTTCTTAAAGCTCTCAGTGTCAGATGGAAATGGTGCTTGTTGATCTGGAGCTGGAGACTGCACCTGCAAGAGGAGTTTAAAGCCAGACATGTTTTCCCTTTCATCTTTCCACCAAGCAGACTGAAGACTCTGCATCCTTCAGTGCTGTGTCACCACCTTCACCTGTGCTCTTCAAGCACTTCCTTCCCCTTCTGCAGCGTTCCACTGGGCTGTTAGATATGTAGTCCCAAAGCCAGATGTGTGTTGAGTGGGTAACGCTGGCAGCACTGGAGAGGCAGTGCTGCAGCAGCATCAGGAATTTCCTCTTGGTGCCAGCTAGTGGCATCTCCTGAGAGCAAATTTCCAGAGAAAGGGATGGGAACTCAAGTCCTCATTGAATGTTTCTTTGGGGATTTGTACCACTTCACTGTCACTGGTTTTAGTGAACCTGCACGAGAGACATCCTACTCACTTCTCTCTCTCCTGGGCAAGAGAATCATAGAATCAAGCAGATTGGAAGAGACCTCCAGGCTCATCCAGCCCGACCTAGCACCCAGCCCCAGCCAATGGCACTAAGTGCCCCATCCAGGCTTTGCTTCAACGCCTCCAGGGACGGAGACTCCACCACCTCCCTGGGCAGCCCATTCCAATGCCAATCACTCTCTCTGGCAAGATCTTCCTCCTAACATCCAGCCTAGACCTCCCCTGGCGCAACTTGAGACTGTGTCCCCTCCTTCTGTTGCTGGTTGCCTGGCAGAGGAGACCAACCCCACCTGGCTACAACCTCCTTTCAAGTAGTTGTAGAGAGCAATGAGGTCTGCCCTGAGCCTCCACTTCTGCAGGCTGCACACCCCCAACTCCCTCAGCCTCTCCTCACAGGGCTGTGCTCCAGGCCCCTCACCAGCTTTGTCGCTCTTCTCTGCACACCTTCCAGTACCTCAGCATCACAGAAGTGACCATCAGGATGCTGCAGAATGTCCCTCTGCAAGGTTCGTTACTTTTTGTCTCACTTCTCTTGCGGGCAGCCACACCATCGCCTTACAGTAGGATGGGAAGTGCCTCGTTGCTGAGGCAGAGGCAGAATCCCTTTCCAAATCCCCTGGGAGGATGAGCAACTTGTGGTAGTCTGTGTTCCTCAAGGCCAGCCCAGCAGTTCAGCCGATGCTCTGCCAGTGCCCTCCTGCTGACCTCTGCTTTCTTTTTCTCTTGCAGAGAGGCGGCACTCCAGGTCCCGCCTGAAGCCTGGGGCGCTGAATTACTCATCCCAGGTGGTGACCAGCAGGCAGCCCAGCGAGACGCCCCTGACCCCACTGACGGAGCAGGAGGGCGAAGCCTACCTGGAGAAGTGCGGTAGCATCCGGCGCCACACCGTCGCTAATGCGCACTCGGACATCCAGCTGCTGGCCGTGGCCTCCATGATGCACACGGGAATGGTGGCCGAGGAGTCGGACAGCACCGACAAACGCCTCCTCCTGCAGCCCACTTTTAGCCACAGGCAGTGCTCCAGCGAGCCCAGCATTGCTGATGGGCCAGAGGCAGGCGTGGCAGCAGGCAGGCAGGAACACACAGAGCTGAACTGCACGTTGGTCAGCTAGAAGGCAGCTTGGGAGGAAAGAACTGGACAGTGCCGTGTCATCGCTGCTGGGGAAAGGGAGACAAATGAGAGCTCTGCTCGTGTCCTTGAAATGGCTTGGAGGGACCTCATGTCTTTTGGGGAGTGCTCTCCAGATTTCTTTTTCTTGCCTGTTGGGGCTCATTCTTGGTGGAGATAGCAGGCTGCTCCTGAGGGAGAGCTGAGGGCTGCAAAGGTTCCACTGCTGAACAGCACGTGTTACCCTCTGTGAACTTCCTTCCTCCACTAGTGCAAACACAGCCTCAGGGTTTTTCCTGGTTCCCTGGTAGGATACAAATTAGCCTCTTTCTGCTTTTCTCTGCCTTTCCCAGCTTCTGCTGCTTGTCTGCTCTTGGAGAGCTGGGTGCTACATGTTCCCTTTGCTTTTGGGGTTGTTGTGGCTGAGGGGGGCTGCATTTTTCTCTTTTGAAGTTGAACTCAGGGAGGAAAGCATTTGCATCCTGCTCAGGTGGCTTGGGAGAGAACATCCGTGGGTTTGTCCTCCCGTGGACATGGATGAAAAGTCCAAATCCGAAGAAATCAGACTTGGTTTTGTTCCCCAGGCCTGAAGAGGACTGAGTACATGTGGGGTCCCAGATGAGGACTTCCTATGTGCTTCCTTTGGTTCCAGTCATATCTTTAGTGGGGGTATTGTGTAAATTAGGTGGAAGAGGAGGGGCAGATCTTTAAACTGAGGACAAAATACAGTCTTATGCATCCTGGCATTTGGCAGCAATTTGCTTTCAGTTTTTCACTGGGGGTAGGGCTACAGTGAAAGGAAAAGTCTCAATGGATTCCCTTGGGAAGGAGACTCTAGGCAGAGTCTGCAGGTGTGCAGAAGACATAAAGGTGCTTCTCAGCACTGGGCCATCACAATTCCAGGTGGGAGGTGCCAAGCAGGATTTCATCCTTGGGCTGTTCTGCTACTTCTAGCAGTTGTGCATTTCGTAGAACCGTAGAATGGTTTGGGTTGGAAGGGACCTCCAAAGGGCATCCACTCCAACCCCCTGCACTCAGCAGGGACATACTCCACTACAGCAGGTTGCTCGCAGCCTTATCCAGCCTCACCTTGAAGATCTCCAGGCATGGGGCCTCAGCTCCCTCCCTGGACAACCTGTTGCAGTGTCCCAGCACCCTCCTGGTGCAGAACTTGTTCCTCACATCCAATCTCAATCTGCTCTGCTCTCATTTCAAACCATTCCAAGGCCAGGTTCTGATCCCCAGGTGTGCTTAGTGTTGAAAAGCAGAGATTGAGTTGTGCTGGCTGCCTGCTCCTTGGAATGCAGCAGAGACCAGGGAGATGCAGCTTCAAGCAGTCTTGCCTTCAGGTGGACTCGAGGGCAAGTTCCCCTCCTATTCATAAACTGGACTGACCAGACAAACTCATTCATTGTCATCTGCCCCAGGGTGGGCATGGATTCTGGTGGAGCCTTGGAATTACTCTGGTGACAGCCAAAGCTAGCAGACCATGCTGGTCTTGCCTTGGCACAGGACCTCTGTGTGGGGCAGCCTGCTCAAGAGGAATTTCTTACAGAATCACAGAATGATTTTGGTTGGTTGGAAAGCCCTTTCAGATCAAGTCCAACCTTTATCTAACTCTACCCAGGCTGGTGCTAACCCATGTCCCTCAGCACCAACACCTCTGCCTCTTTGAAACACTTCCAGGGATAGGGATTCAACCACCTCCCTGGGCAGGTTGAGAGCCCTTTTCAGCAGCCCCTTGCAGTGATCTAAAGCCTTTTCTTGGTCACAGTGGGGCCTGTGGAGAAGTGATCAACCTGCAGCATTTCAGTTTGCTCTTTTCTTCCTGTTCTGTAACCCATCTGCCTGCTGCAAACACTCAAACATGTGGCTTAGTGAGCAGTGCCCTCTTTTAGGGGGAAAATTAGAAGGATTTCTTTATTTCCTGGCCTGTTCTTGTATGATCTTTAGGGCTGACAGGCATCCAGTCCCGGGTTTAACTTGAATTTCTGTTGTTTTCCATGGCTGTATCATTGAAATTATTTGGATTTTGTGTCTGTTCTTTCACAAAACTTTGCACTGAGCCTCTCCTGAACTGTGCACTTCCCCAGATGTTTTGGGTTTGAAGGAGAATTAAAGCTGCTGACCTGACTTTTGTTAACTGAAGGAAACAAAACCTCTTCTGTAAACCACACACTGAATGTCTAGGTCATGAGCATTGTTTCTACGGACCTGGAGGGCCACACTCTGTTGCTGGTGTTTTTAGCCTGCCAAGGCTTAGGCCACTGGAAGTGAAGAGCAAAGTCTCTGTCTCCAGGGCAGAGCTGCAGTGTGAGGCACATTTGGATTTTTGTAGAGTCATGGAATAGTTTTGGTTGGAAAAGACCTCCAAGTGCAACCATTAACCCAACACCACCATGGCCATCAAACCATGTCCCCAAGTGCCATGTCCACAGGTTTCTTGAACACCTCCAGGGATGGTGACTCCACCACCTCCCTGGGCAGCCTCTCCCAACCCCTGACCACTCTTACAGCAAAGAAAGTTTTCCTCATCTCCAACCTAACCCTCCCCTGGCATAATTTCAGGCCATCTCCTCTTGTCCTTTCACCTGATGCTAGGGAAAAGCTGTCCTGCCTTGGCTTTCAGCACTCGAGGCAGAGAAGAATCTTTGCTAAGAGGTGCCACATGCACTAAACAGACCTTCTCTAGGCCACTGGCCAGAGCAATACAAGGTGATGGCATCCTTGCTGAGCAGGTCTTTGGCAAAGGGTTGAGATTCCTGGGAATGCAGTAGGATGAAGCCCCAAGCTCCTTCCAGGGGCATCTCCAGCAGTGTTGGCCTCATATCCAGACAATGCTGATCTGCACTGATCCTGCCTTGAAATAGCACCAGGCTGTTCTGGGTTTCACCTTGTGCTCATCACAAGTCTCCCTAGTGCCCAACGATCCAGAGCCATAGCAGCCACCACAGCCCCCCCAGCTAAGCTGCAGCAGAGGCTAGCTCCGTTCCTAGCTCTTGATGCTGCTCATCAGGGCATTTTTTTCTACTTCTGCCTGGCTTTCTACCCTGAAAAGGAGATGATGATATTCGGGTTCTAGTCTGGGGTTCCACCTCTGCACTGCTCACCATGCCACACAGCTGTGACAGACGCACAGGGCAACTCTAATCTCATGGTCATCTGAGGTCTACATCCCCTTATGGTCATCCACTTGACAAGACCTCCTGGAAGAGCTGTCAGATGGGCAGGAGGGATCTCTCTGGCCACCTCCCCAAGTCTGTTGCCTTCTAATTGGGTAAGTACAAAAGGGAGTCCCTGCCCAGCACCCTGAGTCTCTCCTCTCCTCAAGGTCCGAGATTGATTCTCCAGGCCTGTACACTTCTGTCTGGTACTTCCTGAGGGGGGCCAAGCACAAAGTTGTCCTTTCTCCTAGCATCTCATGCAGCATGTTTGTTTGCAGTGCCAGCAAGAAGAGCTTCTTCAGTTGCCAGATGGGTGGGAAGCAACCTGGGTGATTTTTTGGCTTCTTTTCTGTCATAGCTACCCACTTCTGCTCTGCCTTGGTCAAGCCACACCTGCAGTATTCCATCCAGTTCTGGGCATTCCAGTTCAAGATAGATGGGCAACTACTGGAGAGAGTCCATCGGAGGCTACAAAGATGCTGAGGGGCCTGGAGCAGCTCTGTGACCAGGAAAGCCCTTGGACTGCTGAGCCTGGAGAAGAGCAGCTTGAGAGAGGATCTAATCAATGCTCAGCAAGAGCTGAAGAGGGGGCGGGGGAAGGGGCAAGAGGATGGGGTCAGGCTTTTCTCAGTAGTACCCAGGAACAAAATAAGGGCCAACAGGCACAAAATCGAACACAGGAGGTGTCTCTTAAACATGAGAGAAATTTCTTTAGTTTGATGGTGCCAGAGCCCTGGAGCAGGCTGCCCAGAGAGGTTGTGGAGTCTCCTTCTCTGGAGCCTTTCCAAACTCAGATTCACAGATTGCATGGCTTTGAGAGGACTGTGTTGGAAGGGGCAAAAGCAAGTCAAACCTGATTTGCCACTACCATCAGCCACCCCATTACAGGGTCCAAGGTGAGGTGAGGGAGCAGACAATGGGCTGATGCAGACAAGTCTGGCTGTGGCGGGAGGTGGGGGGAAGAATCAAGCCCCATGCTTGGGGCTTGATTCTTAATGGGATGAGATTTAACAAGGCTTAATGCAGGGCTCTACACTTTGGCCACAACAGCCCCAAGCAATGCTACAGGCTGGGGACAGAGTGGCTGGAGAGCAGCCAGGAAGAAAGGGACCTGGGGGTGCTGGTAGAGAGTAGCTGAACATGAACCAGCAGTGTGCCCAGGTGGGCAGGAGAGCCAATGGCATCCTGGCTTGGACCAGGAACAGTGTGGCCAGTAGGACAAGGGAGCTTCTTCTGCCCCTGCACTCAGCACTGGTCAGGCCACACCTTGAGTACTGTGCCCTCAATTCAAGAGAGATGTTGAGGTGCTGGAAGGTGTCCAGAGAAGGGCAGCAAGGCTGGTGAGGGGCCTGGAGCACAGCCCTGTGAGGAGAGGCTGAGGGAGCTGAGGTTGTGCAGCCTTCACAAGAGGAGCCTCATTGCTCTCTACAACTACCTGAAAGGAGGCTGTAGCCAGGTGGGGTTGGGCTCTTCTGCCAGGCAAACAGCAACAGAAGGAGGGGACACAGTCTCAAGTTGTGCCAGGGGAGGTCTAGGCTGGATGTTAGGAGGAAGTTCTTGCCAGAGAGAGTGATTGGCATTGGAATGGGCTGCCCAGGGAGGTGGTGGAGTCCCCATCCCTGGAGGTGTTGAAGCAAAGCCTGGATGGGGCACTTAGTGCCATGGTCTGATTGATTGGCTGGGGCTGGGTGCTAGGTTTGGCTGGATGAGCTTGGAGGTCTCTTCCAACCTGGCTGATTCTATGATTCTATGATTCTACACCTCACATAACCCGAGACACGTGCCTTTTGGTGAACATACATGGACCTTACCTGCTGTACAACACTTTGGTTTGCTACACTGCTGGTGCTTTCTGCAAGTGGACGGTTTCGGTTTCAAAAAACTAATGAACAGGGTACGGTTCAAAATAGTGTGCTCCTGACCGGGGCCAGAAAGCGTTCCTGTGCTGCGTGCACAGGCGATAGCCTTCGCTCTCAGCAGCCACCTGCTTTCAGCAGCACAGCTCGTCACGGCGACACAGCTCTTACTCACTTTGCTGTTTGGATTACCGCTTACCATGGTATTTTTTTTGACTTGGGATTACAAATTGTTATTTTGGAAGCGTTTTTATGCAGGGAAAATACTTCTGGGTAACGGCGCAACAGCCTGCGTGAGTGGTTTTGGCTAATTCTCTTACTGGTTTAGCTGTGCTTTTAGCCAGTGCGCGGGGTCCTTCTTGTGACCAAATCTGGTATTGCACCTTTCGCGTAAATACTACTTTCTGTTGTTCCCCCGAGTTTCCAAGTTGGTTTTTCCTAGATTGTTTACTACTGAGTTATAAATACCCTTTACGTAAATACTTACCGTCGACCGCACACACGAACCAAATTAATAAGCTCCGGAAACATTTTGCTATTTAACAAATCATATTTAATATTTAAATGCCTTTCTTCCGCTTATTAATTTTCGGAAATCATAGCCTAACAAGGAGCCTCAAAGATCATCTTGTCCAACACCCACCCCGCAGTCATCAGGAACACCTGCAACTAACTCGATTAGGCTGCAGGAGAAGGGAGCACCGCAGACATCAAAACCCAGTGCATGCAGAGCTCCCCTAGGAAGTCCTCTGCAGACAATGCTAGCCCCACCCATCTTGTTCCCTGACCATGAGCAGGCGAGACAGCGCTGGAAGCTGCAGGCTGCTGCTCAGGAAGACCTCAGGTGCCCCTGCCATGTTCCTGTCCTTGGAGCAGAAGCAGGGCCACCACTGCACGGCTGACCCTGACGCCACCAGCTCAGCCCAACACAGCACCGTCCGTCCCGAGGCCAATCCGAACAAACATGGAGCTGCCGCGCGCGCCCTCAGCGCGTCACTTCCACCCTGCCCGCACCCCACGTCGCGCCGCGCTCCTGCTCCCTGCGCATGCGCCCTCCGGGGCCGTTCGGAGCTGTTGGGCTGGCTGTGATCCTTGTGGAAGGTGGAACTAGTGTGGGAGCGCTGGAGTTTACGTGCTGTGAGCCACAGCTGGTGCCAGCTCCCAGCGAGGCAGCAGCTGCGAGCCAGACGGAGCTCTCCTTGCGTGCCCCGGACATGCACACGAAGGCTGTAGCCGCGGGTCCTGCAGCCGCGGGTCCCGCAGCCAAGACCCGCTGGTGGACAGAGCCCCGTTACGGGTGCTGCTCCGCGGCGGCTCCCCTTTCACAGGGCTGCATCAGCTGTACCCTGCTCTGCCAGGGTTTTGTCCGGATGTTTTAAGGCCCTGGCAAAGGGAGTGTGCCCCCACCCGCTCCCCGGGTCAGAGGGCAGGGTTGGAAAGTGTTGCTTAGGCTCTTCCCTCCGGTGCTGGGCGCTGCAAAGGGTCTGAAGGGCCTGGCTGAGTCAGCAGGTGGAGCTGGGGCTTCTTGAGCCTGGGTGACTGAAATGAACTCCTGCATATGCTCATAAGTCACCTCTTGAGTGCTGCAACTTGGAAGTTGCACAGTCCTGTCTTCTGCTGCTGTGTGTGCTGGTGTGGTCTTCCAGCCATGGGCTTGGCTGTGTTCAGCCAGAGTCTGGCAACGGGAAGTGGAGATCAGCTTGGAACTGAAATACGGGAGTTGTGTAAGGGATGCATGGAGAGAAGCTACTGAGAAAAAGGCTGTGGAGTAAAGGCGCGAGCATGAAGAAACCTCAGCCTGTGCTTGCACCTGGCCGTTGTGTTTGAGCTCCCTTGGCCCAGGCTTTTCCTGTGCAGTGAACTCTGCTTTGCTTTGGAATGGCCCTGTCTGGGCAAAAATGCTGCCTGCACTTGGTGCAGTGCCCGATGTCTCACTGGATCTTGCTCTAGAGGGGAAAGCAGAGTAAAATGAACACATGGGAATGTCTCCCTGGAAAAATGGAGGGTGAGCAAGCTGATCTTTGCTGATGTGAGGCTGGTGGAGGGAAGCAGCTTGGTAGAGCTCTCGCAGGTCACACCTTGCCCTGGCATTCCCTCTCTCAGTTAATGACTGTCCCATCTCTGTAGCAGTGTAAGGAACATATGGAAAAAACAACCAGCACATAAGTAGCTTGCAGCTTTTAAGTTAAAAAGTAGGGTGAGAGGAAGATGAGCCCAGGTGGTGTTCATGCGTGCAGCACCCCAGAACAAGGTGCTGCACCCCAGGGTGACTTTGTTTTCTGTGCAGCTGTATGTTGTTGCTCAGCCCAAGGCAGAGTGTCTGCACTGTAGCATCTACCCTCCAGCGGTGCAAACTCTTGCTATTTGGCCAAGAAGGTGCTCTGCCTGAAAAAAATTTTTACCTAGCTCCAGCTACTGAAAGGAAACTAGAAACCTGGCATTCTTAACACCCTACTAACACTCCCATTAAAAGTCATGCATGGAGCATAATAATTTTGGGGTAGCCGCTTTCTGTTAGCTTTTACTCTCCAGTGGTTTGCACTGTTGCTGTTCGGCTGAGATGGGGCTCTGCCTCAAAATGCCTTTTGCCTGTGTCCAGCTCCTAAAAGGGAAGTGGGAGATCAGAATTGTAAGCAGCCTACTACCACTCCCATAAAAACTTATGCATGGAGCATAGCAATTTCGAGGTAGCCTCTTTGCTTTAGCATTATATACTCAGTGGTCCGCATTGTTGCTATTCCACCAACATGGGGCTCTGCCTGAAAAGGATGTTTGCCTTGTTCCAGCTCCTGAAAGGAAGGTGGGAGACCTGTATTTTAAAGGCCTTTCTGGGTCTCATCTTGAAACTCATGCATAGAGTAATGCAATTTGGGGGGATCCTTTTTTTCCTATAGCTTCTACTATCCAGTGGTCCACATTGTTGCTATCTGGCCGAAAAGGTGCTCTGCCTGAAAATGTCTTTTGCCTATCTCCAACTCTTGAGAGGAAAATGGTAGCCCAGAATTGTAAAACCTGTTCTGGCACTCCTACAAAAACTCATGCATGGAGCATAGCAATTTTGAGGTAGCCTGTTTCCTTTAGCTTTTGCACTCCAAAGGTACACACTGCTGCTGTTTGACTGAGACAGGGCTCTACCTGTACTGAGCTTTTAACAGCTCCTGAGAGGAACGTGGTTACCTGGAATTGTAAAGATTGTTCTCCCTCAAAAGCTCATGCACGGGGCATTTCAATTTTGAGGTGCCTGCTTTCCTTTAGCTTTTACCCTGCAATGTTTCACACTGTTGCTGTTCAGATGAGATGGGGCTTTGCCTGAAAATGACTTTAGCCTGGCTCCAGCTCCTGAAAGAAAGGTGGGAGCCCGGGAATAGTAAACATCCTTCTAACAATACCATGAAAACTCGTTCATAGAGCATAGCAATTTTGAGATACCACCTTTCCTTTAGCATTTACCCTGCAGTGGCTCACAATATTCCTATTCAGCTAAGATGGTGCTCTGTCTGAAAATGCCTTGTGCCTATCTGCAATTCCTGAGAGGAAAGTGGGAGCCAGGAGCTGCTAACGCTGTTGTGACACTCCCATGAAAATTCATGCATAGAGGAATGCAATTTGGGGATAGCTTGTTTCCTAGAGTGCATGGATAAGGTAGATGGCCAGTCATATGGATATGTGAGGCATGTGATCAGTTTTAAGAAGAGCACTTCAGAGGAGAATAAAGCAGCTCCTGCATGAAACTGAAAGTTGTCACCATTTTCCGTTACTACTGCCATTGATGGTGCCCTGTGTGAGAAACTTTTGGCCACGGAAGATGAATGGTGGTAACGGAGCTTGGTGTAGCCTAACAAGACAGTGGAGTTGAGCTGTGGATCCCAATCAAATTGACGCCTGAGCAGGTGAGCCACCGAGAACAATGGGCACGCAGATATCTCATGAAGAGAACTCTGTACTAACCTTATGTGATGGTTTGGGAGTTCCCTGCCCCACCACCACCCCCCCACCCCCTTTGTAAAATTACCCAGACTAGAACTCAGCCGGCTGGACTGAAGCTCTGTTTACAGCTCAGCACAATGCACAAGCAGAGATATACACTATAGACAGGAATAGTTACAGACATAGACAAGTTAAAGGGAATACAGAAACACAACTCCCCTCCTAGAAATCAGAGACCCCAGGAGGGGCTCCCAACCACCCTCCCACCTTCTCCCCACCCCTGTACCTTACCCCAAGGTTTGCCTTACATGAAAGCTGATCTTGGAGGATCGGCCAGGGGGGTTAAAAGAAAAGTGGTTAGTGAGATTACTCAGCAGAGAGGAGAAAAAGCCAGAAGCTGCTAGACTGAGACGCTGTGCCCCGGAGACTGACTTACTTATGTTTTGAGTACTTAAACACCTAAGCAAGCCTATGAGTGAAGTAGACGTCACCATTGTTTCCTTTTCACAGCCTATAATTTTCTCAATTAAAATAGTCCTATTAGCCTCAATCCAGCACAATGGTGCCATATCCTTCATGGTGCCTCCTTCCTTGAAGCGGGCACTGCCTGCCCTGCTTGCAGGGAGGTGTTAATTGGATCAGGTTAATTTGCAGGGCACTGGGGTGTAGTCTGAGTGAGTTTGGTCTGAAGCTACAACTTTAACTTCAGGGCTTCCAAAGTAGCTGGGCTGGGATGTTTGATGCTTGGTCAACCCTCTCCTGTGACTCCCACTTTGTGGGGGGGACCCCTCCTCTGGTTTTGTCAGGCCCCCCCACTTCAAAACCATACCAGCCTCTGAACAAGGGTTGCATGGTGCCAGGCGACCTTCAGCCTCCCTTGAGACATCCTCACAGAGGTGCCTCTGCCCCACCTGGCTCTGCAGGAGAGAGCTTAAGGGGTTTCAGACTTATTTCTGGGGATACTTGTTGAAAGTAGATATCCTGTCCCACATCTGGGAGGTGTCCCTGCCTATGGGGAGGGTTCAAACTGTATGATCTTTGAGGTCCCTTACAACCTAAATCATTATATGATTGTATTATTCTGCTGCATGACTTAAGAACTCAATGCCATGATGAAAAATATGGAAGCCTTACAACCTGGGATGCCTTCCCCAGCTATGATACCAGCAACATGGAGCATATGTATTATTGATTTGAAATATTGTTTTTTGACCATTTTCTTACACCCTGATGATGCCCCAGAGTTTGCTTTTTCAGTGCCTCCCCTCAATAATGAAGGGCCAACACAATAATACCAGTGGGAAGTTCTGCCCCAGGGCATGAAAAACAACCCCACCATTTGTCAGTAGTACATTGCCCACGCTTTAACAACAGTGTGACAAACCTTTTTAGACTGGTTTTTTTAATCACTATACCAATGACATTTTAGTAGCTGCTCCAACAAAAGAGAAACGTGGAGTTGCTGAAGCAAGAGATGGAGAAGGCGAATCAACCCAATTCACTGAGGTAAAAGCCATCCAGCTGACCCTGGTCATAGCAGAATGGGAAAAGTGGCCAGTACTCTACATATACACTGATTTGTGGATGGTAGCAAATGCCTTGTGGGGGTGGCTAAAGGAATAGAAATTAAGTGGCTGACAGCAAAAAGGGAAGCCTATTTGGGCTGCGGACCTCTGGCAAGACATTGTTACCCACCTGGCCAAACTTGCCGTTAAGATGTAGCACATAGATACACACATTCCCAAAAGCAGAGCCACTGAAGAACACCAGCACAGCCATCAAACAGATCTGGCTGCTTAAGGCTCCCAAATAGTCTTGGACTAGAAACACAAAGGTGTGAAGGTTTGGGAGTTCCCCACCCCCCCACACTTTGTAAAATGACTCAGACTAGCACTCAGTCGGCTGGAAGTTAAATGATGAAGCTATATTTACAGCTTTGCACAATGTACAGCAGAGATATACACTATAGACAGAATATTTACAGAAATATACAAGTAAAAGCTAATACAGCAACACAACTCCCCTCCCAGAAATCAGAGACCCCAGGAGGGGCTGCCAACCACCCTTCCACCTTCTCCCCACCCCTGTACCTTACCCCAAGGTTTGCCTTACGTGCAAGGTAAATTAGGAGGATCGGCCAAGGGAGTTAGAAGAAAAGTGGTTAGTGAGGATTAATCAGCAGAGGAGCCAGAGCCCAGAAGCTGCTAGATCACCCCAGCAGCTCCTGTTCCAGCAAGAGCCAGAAAGAGACTGACTTATCTGTTGTTTTGGTTAGTGTTCCCAAACAATTCTGCAGCAAGCGTATGAGTGAAGTAGACATCATGATGTTTTCCTTTCACAGCCTATAGTGTAATTTTCTCTATTAAAATATTCTAATTAGCCTCAAACCAGCACACAAAGGTGAACTGTTCTTAGCTCATTGGGCCCATGACTATTCCGGTCGCCAAGGAAGAGATGCCACCTACTAGTGGGCTCAGTGGATATACCCATGCACACTGTAGAGCAGGTTATTCATGACTGTGAGATTTGTGCTGCTGTAATGTGGCAGGGCACACCCAAGTCCCTGCCCCACCGGCGGTTTGAATAGGGCGCGAAACTCTTCTGCTCCACCTGACCTTGGGTTCCGGGGGTTTGGAATGGGAAAGGAGTAGGGGTCAAGTACCTTACCCCACCCCTGCAGGCTTGAATAGGGGAGTGCAAATCGCCCCAGCATATATATATGGCAATGGGACACACTATCTAGTGGGACTTTGAGAGGGACTGCTGGTCATGGACTGCTAGCCACGGACTGCCAGTGTCGGACCGTCAGATCCTGCCTGTCTGTTGAAGGGACCTGCCTCTGCTGTAATTGTGGGTATGCTGCCAAGCAGCCTGAGCTTTACTCTGTGCTGCCCCACGATCTGCACTTGAAGGCACTGCCTCAAAGACTGCTGACAAGGAGCCAAGGGACTATCTCCAAATTCCTACTCCACCACCGTGAGTAGTGCAGACGCTCCCTAGGGTTCCAGGCTGCCTTTTATTTCTAAGTGTGGCAAAGCTATTCTTATAGCAAACCTTTTCCAACTTTCTGATTTTTCTGAATTACTAAATTCCCTGTAAGCATCCTTGTGAAAGATTTTCCTGACCGAATTTCTGAACCCCATCTATCTAATTTTATATAGAGTTGTGGGTGGGGATTTCTGGAAATAAAATAACTGTATATTTTATAATTCCTGCCTTGTGAATTCCCACAACCGAGTCATATAAAGCATGCTAAGCGCATGTGTGATGGTTTGGGAGTTCCCCTGCCCCCCACACTTTGTAAAATGACCCAGACTAGAACTCAGCTGTCTGGAAGTTAAGGACTGCAGCTCTATTTACAGCTCAGCGCAATGCACAAGCAGAGATATACACTATAGACAGGAATAGTTACAGACATAGACAAGCTAAAGGTAATACAGCAACACAACTCCCCTCCCAGAAATCAGAGACCCCAGGAGGGGCTGCCAACCACCCTTCCACCTTCTCCCCACCCCTGTACCTTACCCCAAGGTTTGCCTTATGCGCAAGTTAAATTAGGAGGGTTGGCCAGGGGGGTTGGAAGAAAAGTGGTTAGTGAAAATTATTCGGCAGAGGAGCCAGAGCCAGAAGCTGCTAGACCACCCCAAATGCAGTGCTGTGCCCCCAGAGACAGAGAATGCCTTATCTATGTTTATGTTCCTTTCCCAAAACAATTTTTCAGCAAGCATATGAGTGAAGTAGACATCATGATGTTTTCCTTTCACAGCCTATAGTGTAATTTTCTCTATTAAAATATTCTAATTATCCTCAAACCAGCACAGCATGAAATCTTCCTGGTGGGGGGGCAGTGGTCCAAATAGAAGTATGGAGAAGCCTGACAGATTGATTACATCACCCTTCCTCAATCTCGTAGTGGCAGTGTGTGTTGACCGTGGTAGAGGCAAGCACTGGGTGGCTGGAGACCTACCCAGTACCTCATGCCTCTGCCTGCAACAACACCCTGGGCCTGGAGAGACACATCCTGTGGAGACATGGTACCCCAGAGAGAATTTAATCAGATAGCNATGAAATCTTCCTGGTGGGGGGGCAGTGGTCCAAATAGAAGTATGGAGAAGCCTGACAGATTGATTACATCACCCTTCCTCAATCTCGTAGTGGCAGTGTGTGTTGACCGTGGTAGAGGCAAGCACTGGGTGGCTGGAGACCTACCCAGTACCTCATGCCTCTGCCTGCAACAACACCCTGGGCCTGGAGAGACACATCCTGTGGAGACATGGTACCCCAGAGAGAATTTAATCAGATAGCGGAACCCATTTCAAGAATAACTTTGTAAGCAACTGTGTGCTGATTTGAGGCTGATTGGAATATTTTAATGAAAAAAAATAGATTATAGGCTGTGAAAAGAAAAACAGTGGTGATGTCTGCATCGCTCATAGGCTTGCTGAGATGTATAAGAACAAGAACACAAATATAGATAAGGAAGAGACTCTCTCTCTCTTTTGGAACTGGTGTGTCTGCTGGCCTCTCTGCTGTGTAACCTAACTAATCACTCAGCTTCTAACCCCCCTTGCTCATCCTCCAAACTCACCTTGCACATAAGGCAAACCCTGGGGTAAGGTAGAGGGGTGGAAAGAAGGTGGAAGCCCCCGCTGGGGACTGTGATTTCTGGGAGAAATATTGTGTATCTATATTACCTTTAACTTGTATATTGCTGTATATTTCTGTAAATATTCATGTATATTGTGTATATATCTGCTTGTATATTGTGCTAAGCTGTAAATATAGCTTCATTCCTTAACTTCCAGACAGCTGAGTCTATTCTGGGTGATTTTTTCATAGTGTGTGGGGACAGGTAACTCCCAAACCATCACAAACCAGGAATAAGAATATGGGATTGAATGGATTTACCATATCCCCTACTATGCACCAGCTGTGGGAGAAGATTGAGCACTACAATGGCTTGCTGAAAACTACCCTGAAAGGTAGGGGGGTGTGGAAATTTCAAAAACTGGGAAAAACACCTACCAGAAGCCACCTGGTTAGTAAATAGCAGGAGATCAGTCAGTTGAGCTGGTCCTGCTTAATCAGCCCTGTTACCTATAGCTGAGGGAAATGGGGTTCCTGTGGTCTGTGAAAAGACTATCGAGGAAAACCGTGAGGGTTTCTCTTGCTTCTGGTGGGGGCAAACCTATCAAAGGGGTGGTCTCTGCCAAGGGCCCTGGTCATACATATTGGGTCATGTTAGGAACTGGAAATATTCAGTCTGTTCCACAGAGAAACCTCACTTTGGGCAAAAGAGTCTAATCACAGAGTGTGTAACATAGGTTAATGTAATATAGTCACTGTATAATAGTTATAAGTGGTTATAAGTTTCTTTTCTAGTTAAATAATAATGTGGTGTCCAACAGAATCCACAGTTCACAAGCACCAGTCTGGAGAAGTCCTATACCATTTCACATGCACCTACTTTCCTGGTGCCCAACAAGTGCAAAAGACTGTTCCTGATTTCCCTTCAGAGAAATTACTGTTTCCTGGCTTCCAGATTCTTCCTCTACATTCCTGCCCTGCTCACACACCACCTGCACCAATCTGCACTGGAGGGACAGACTGCCCTGGGAGAGAGCTGGGACCAAGAAGGACTTGCAACATGAACTGTAATACTCATCATATGTAGAGACACTTTATAATTTGATGAAGAGACTGTTGCAGGAAGTGGAAATGGAATAAACAAGAGTGGACTGTGCTAGGTTAAGCCCATCTGGGCTGGGGGGCTGATCTGCAAACCTCACCCCAGGTGGGCAGGGAAACCTAGCCCCTCCTGGGGGGAGGACCCCCCAGATGAAAGTTTATTCTGCTCCCACTTCTTGTTCATGACCCTATTTAAGAGGCAGTCAAGTTCATGCTCACTCTCTTGCTCCTGCCTTCACCTCTGCAACACCTCCTTGCTGCTGCTGCTCCTTGGCCAGACCTGCTTGGGCCTGCATCCAAGGAGAATCTATCTCAATCCAGACAATCTACTACCATCCAACCTGGTTTTGTATATATAATATAATCTGTATCTGTCCCCTTCCCTTATATCTCTGTAACCTTCCTTCACCTTAAATACATTTTATTTGCTGTTAAAGTTACCTTTTAACTGCCCAAACAGTTTAAGGCTGTTCTTTGGTTGTTTGACCCCTTTTACTCTTCTGCCTAATTTTTCCATACAGGGAGAAGGGGAGAGGGGAGGCATCCTAAATTCTTTTCCATTTGGCTTGTGGGCTCTGGGAAAGCTTAAATGGCAGCAGCCATCTATGCAGCTGCCAACAGTTCTGCAGTTCCCAGAACTGCTCTTAAGACCACAAAGGGGTGTCTCAGTAGTCCTGTTTGGCCACATTGTGGACCAGAACAGCACCACCCATCTGGCTCGTGAAAACCTGAACATGAGACCTTTGTTAAAAAATCCCTCCCTAGATTTGAAGACACTGAATTGTTGGAGAGCACTGAATGAATCTATAGTCTATCACCCAATCTTAAAATCATAGAATGCACTGGCTTGGAAGGGACCTTTAAAGGTCATCTAGTCCAATCCCCCCTGCAGTAAGTAGGGAGATCCCCAAGTAGATCAGGTTGCTCAGGGCCACATCAAGCCTGACTTTGAATGTTTCCAGGCATGGGGCCTCCAGCACCTCACCGGGCAACCTATTCCAGTGTTCCACCACCCTCACAGTGAAGAACTTCTTGCTAGCTTCTAAACTAAACTTCCCTAGTTTAAAACCACTGTCCCTTGTCCTAGTGCTGCAAGCCCTTGTTTGGACCTTAAAGGGCTTTTCCAACAGAAACAATTCTATGATGGTGATAGCTGGTGCCACAGAAATAAACCTAGTCTGGATTTTAAAGTATGAGAGCAGATGAAGAAATACTTCCAAAAAAAAAAAAAAAAATCCACATGCCTGGAGAAGGTACATCCTACTGATTGACAGGCTAAAGCTCTGCCCCCCTGAAACCTGTTTTCCATGATGAACTAAAAACTAATGCCACATGCAATATACTTGTGTGCAAAGTGACATCAAAGTGGGAATAATGAATCCAGGGTTTGCATAATTGAGCTGTTATACCCTCGGGCTGGAGGGCTTGTCTCATTCTTCAACACTCAGCAAATAATTTAATGAAAATTGCATCCATATTTTTCTGCTTTGTAAGAATAATTTGAGTAACTTTTGTTTATCTCCTCAGCAGCTCTTGGCACAACTTGCTGATCTGTGCATTCCCACAGACCTGGCACCTGAGTGTCGGGGAGTGTAGGCTGAGGTGCTTTAATAGAGACAGAAAGGAATGGGAAATTCTGGTCTGGGAAATTCTGACATTTTGAAAGAAATGGATGATGCACAGTCACACTTGTGAAATTTTCTGCCAAGGGGTTTTGTCAGGAGTCTTGGTTCAGTGCCATCAAGACATGTTTTTTTCCAATAAGGTCCAATCGCTTTAGTTTGGTAACACTAAACCGAAATGAACAAAGTCCAAGTGAAAGCTGCAGACCTTTTAATTAAGATATGATAGGTTGCATAAACATGCTACACTAACTGCATTACAATGAGCATGCAAGTAGAAGCTGCAAGGGGAAGCTAAAAGACTGGCAACAGAGTAAAGCCAGAAATGCTTTGCTTTCTGAGAAGAGAGGAGTTGTTGAGGCGATGCATCTCAACTGAGCTGCCTCCCCAGACCTGCAGCCCTGATGTCGCAGGGGTTGTACAGATAGCAGATGGGGAAGCAAAGTCACACTATGGACCCACCAAGCCTGACACTTTGGTCTCCTAAAACCCATACTGGTGCTCAAAACAGAAAAATTCATAGAATTATAGAATGGTAAGGTTGGAAAGGGACCTCGAGGATCATCTAGTTCCAATGCCCTGTTATAGGCAGGGACACCTCCCACTAGTCCAGGTTACTCGAGGCCTTGAGTAACCTGTACTAGTTGCCTCTACCTTACACCATTGCTCTGTGTGGAGATAAATTTTACCCCCAGCGATGCTGTTTATGTATTTCCAGCTTCAGTCAGACATTGTGGATCCCTGGAGCTTCACAAAGAGTCATCATTAGAAGGTGATTTGAGTCTTTTCCTTCCCGTTTTTGGTCTTTTGTCATTTAAAGATCCCATTTCTTTGTGTCACTAGCTGATATTTTTCATGCATTCCCAAGGAAATAATACACCACAGGCATGAAAACTTGGCAGCTTCACAAGTACCTCCCTTTGACAGCATTTCATGGGACCACCCAGTGACAGGGCTTTTCTAGTACAGCTGGTTTTGTTTCCAGAGTGAAAGAGAAGGTGTTTCAGGCTGCTCTAGCCATACAGGGAGATGTTTGTGAAAAGTTACAGCTGGGCTGACCCTATTGCAGTAACAAAACCTGCCTGTTGAACTACAAAGATCCCAGTAAGAATGCAGTAGATTACATACACAGCATCTCTTCACCTGCAGTGTGTTAGTCTCTTGCTCTGTGATATCACTAATATCAAGAAACCTAGAATGAAATTTTTCATTCCTTGTATAATACCAGTAGGGAAAACAAAAATCCCTTGAAGACTCTGTTAGAGGTGGATTGGAGCCTTTAGTGAAACCAAAATCATTGTGCATTTAAATAGTTTGTCATATATGTGGGAAGGCTAATAGGCCTATTAGATGTCCTGGCTTGCCCCAGCCTTCTGCTGATGGGGGAAGCAAAGACCCGAGGAAAACAAAGGCTTGGGCCATTATGTCTCCTCCTGAAGTGATAAACAGGTGTTCAGGTACTTGTTAGTGTCTTGCCCAAACAAGGGTAAGCAAGCACTGGTTTCACCTAATCAGTTTGGTGAAATGCCATTCTGATTGGTGAATCTCTGTGGCCAAAGGAGCCATAACACTTGGGGAAATAATATAAATGGAGCTAAGTTACAAGCAGCTGTGCTGCCTCTGCCTCAGTGTGTGTTGCTCAGTGCTCTCGGCTTGGACAATGTGTTTTGCTCTGCCTCGTGCTTCAGACCAGCTTAGCCCTGATGTTTTAGGCTTGAACTACATGGAAATTTGAGTGCCTTGAGTTTGCCAGAAGACAACAAGTGCCTCTTCATATGTGTGTAAGATACAATGTGGTGAGAAGAGCCACTGACATTGTGCTCTCTGCACATCTGCAAGAGATCTTGCCTGCACCTCTGCAAACCTCTGTGCCAAGAGGAACCAGGATCAGGTCAGAGATCATCTGCCTCTTTCCCAGCACCCTGCTAGAGACTGGGAAGATCTAGAAGACTCTCAACACTTATCAAGACACTGAGCAGTTCCAACACTGCCGCAGAGGAGCCAGGGACTATCTCGAAATTCCTACTCCACTGCTGTGAGTAGCACTGATGTTCCCTAGGACTCCAGGCTGCCTTTTATTTGTAAGTGGGGCAAAGCTATTTTGAGGCTAAACTTTTCCAATTTTCTGATTCTCCTAAATGAATTAATTGCCCATGAGCAATTGTGAAGATTTTCCCGACTGAATCAGAACCCAAATTTAACTATAGAATCATAGAATGGTAAGGTTGGAAGGATCATCTAATTCCAACCCCCTGCCATAGGCAGGGACACCTCCCACTAGTACAGCTCACTCAAGGCCTCCTCCAACCTGGNCTCTCAGCCTGTCCTCATAGCAGAGCTGCTCCAGCCCTCTGATCATCCTCATGGCCCTCCTCTGGACCTCCTCCAACACTTTCATGTCCTTCCTGTGCTGGGGGCTCCAGAACTGCACACAGTACTCCATGTGGGATCTGAGGAGAGCAGAGCAAAGGGGCAGAATCCCCTCCCTTGCCCTGCTGTACATGCTGCTCTTCATGCAGCCCAGGACTCAGTTGCTGTCTGGGCTGCGTGTGCACACTGCAGGCTCATGTTGAGCTTTTCATCAACTCAGATGTATTTAGTTTGTGGGTGGGGCTTTTGGAAATAAAAATAACCATGTATTTTGTAATTCCTGCCTTGTTGATTGCCCCAACTAAATCAGTAGTATGAGAGGAAATAGCCTCAAGATGCACCAGGAGAGGGTTAGGTTGGATATTAGGAAAATTTGTTTCCTTCAAGAGTGGTCAGGCATTGGAATAGGCTGCCCAGGGAGGTGGTAGAATCTCCATACCTGGAGGGGTTCAAAAAACCTATATAGCCATGGTACTTTTGGACATGATGGTGTTGGGTTGACTGTTGGAACTGATGACTTTGAAGCTCTTTTCCAACCTTAATAATTCTTTATATCTTAAGTTGTATTTACAACAGGTTATAGAGAGGAGTGGCATCTGTAATTATTCAGAGTGCCTGACAACTCTCATTACAAACCCACTCTTGTCAGTTTATCATAATTTTGCCAAAATTCAGCCAGGTTTGGGCTGAAGTTGTCTTGGCTTCAATTTGCCTGACGCAGATTTGTATCTGACTGCTTTGCTTTAAAACATCAGAAAATAAGAGGTAATGGGCACCAACTTGAGCCATCTAAACATGAGGAGCAACTTCTTTATATTTAGGGTCATGGAGCACTGGAATAGGCTACCTGGAAAGATGGTGGAGTCTCCATTTCTGGTGTCACCTGGGCACTCTCCTGTGCAACCTGCTCTACATGAACCTACTCTGACAGGGGAGCTGAACTGGATGATCTCCAGAGGTCCCTTCCAACCCCTACCATCTGTAGTTCATGAAAATACGCTTCCAAATTCCAAACCAAGGAAATACACCTCAGCATCTACCACCACAGCAAGGAAATGTGGGGGTTCCTTGTGTGTGTGTGGACTCACCTGGACTGTGTACACCCTGAGCATCTCTGTGGTAATGGCAAAGCAACAACCAAGAGCCCAAGTTATGGATCCCACACCAACAGGCAGAATTTAAACTTGTAACACAGTGGTACTGGCTTCAGACGAGTGAGTCTGAGCAGAACATGGGAATGAATGCTTGTGATCTGGGAGCCCAGATGCTAAGTTACACGATTTCAAGTCAAGACAAGACTTGCTGGCCTGGTAGGGTGTAAGAGAGTGAATTGAAGCACTACCCTTCCACTTCCTGCTTCTCATTACACACAAGACATCTAGATGGGTGCAGAGCAGACACCACGAAAGACCTGGGAGACTACTTGGGAAATCAAACTCTTCAATTTGCTCCACTTCAATTTTAATTTGAAATTTGGCCGAAGTGTAAAGGATGGTTGAAATGAAAGACTTGGGAGGGGGAAAAAAAAAAAAAAAAAAAAAAAAAAGTTAGATGAGGTTAAGCAATCCAAAACCAAAATGTAATTTTTCCCCCGCTTCACTTGAATATCCAGTATCTGAAGGGGGCCTACAGGAAGGCTGGGGAAGGATTATTTACAAGGTCCTGCAACGACAGGACAAGGGGCAATGGGTTTGAACTGGCAGAGGGGAGATTTAGACTGGATGTTAGGAAGAAGTTCTTTACAGTAAGGGTGGTGAGGCACTGGAACAGGTTGCCCAGGGAGGTCGTGGATGCTCCCTCCCTGGATGTGTTCAAGGCCAGGTTGGATGAGGCCTTGAGTGACCTGTACTAGTGGGAGGTGTCCCTGCCTATGGCAGGGGGTTGGAACTAGATGATCCTTGAGGTCCCTTCCAACCTTACCATTCTATGATTCTATGATTTTGGGTGGAAATATTTTTGTCTTGCTTTGTAAAAAAAAAAAAAAAAGATAAATAACCAAAACCTCTGCAACCAGCATTCTCTTGCTCTCCTCCTTTCAGGTCCCCTTGCCTGTCTGACTACCTCCTGCTTGTTTCAAGAATGGCCTTATCAATCTCTGCCTCCTCTCTTTGAAGCCCTCATTGCCTCCTTGTTAAGCACACTTGGAACAATAGTCCTCTAATTGCTCTTCAGAGAAAACTCCTGAACAACCTGGAAGAGCCCTCCAGCTGTTTCAGAGGGAAGGGACTTTTTTCAGCAAAGGTTGTCTTTTAAGGCTGCTGCTGAACTGTTCTTATAACAGACTGTGAGATAGTTGCATCAGTCATAATTTTTTTTTTATTCTGCCTAGGTACAGCTCCTGGCACAACAGCTGTGGAGCCACCATGGCTAAAGATTGCCAGAATATAAAGATGCAACATTTTCCTACTGGAACAGGTTGCCCAGGGAGGTTGTGGATGCTCCCTCCCTGGATATGTTCAAGGCCAGATTGGATGAGGCCTTGAGTAACCTGTACTAGTGGGAGGTGTCCCTGCCTATGGCAGGGGGTTGGAACTAGATGATCTTTGAGGTCCCTTCCAACCTTACCATTCTATGATTCTATGATTCTATGATTCTATCTTTCTTGGGATTGGTATATTAGGATGCTCTAAAGAACATCCTGGGTGCACTATGTGCTACTTTTTCTTGAATAAGGATATCAAAGGACACTATGTCAAGCAGTACTGCATTAATATCTGATGAGGGCAACCAATCATGTGCACAGATTGAGAAGTGCCACTCTGTCATTTGATCACTGTCCTGCTTTCAGCTTTGTCTGACCTTGAAAATTGCCTACTAAGTGCTCGGAGAAAATGTCAGTGCCGATCATTACAGTTTCTTAGGTGACCAAAACAAGAAGAGGTTTTCTGTTGGGAAAACTGAAATTAACCCTCTTTGATCAAGGTGCAATTTTCCTCCACTCTTCTACTGCAGAGTATTTTCAATTAAAAACCCCTCAAGCCTTTGGAAAGCTCTGCTTAATACATGCGTATTTAAGTTTAAATTTGATGAGGCTAGACTCAGACTGCAAGCATTATTCCAACCAAATCCCCCTACCTTATTTTAACGTATTTATCCTGAGCATAAAGTTATCTGCAATAAACTTCCTGATCCCCAGAAGATTTTGGTGGCCCCGTAAAGCTCGTAAACAAGACAACTTGGCTCCAGAGGATTGTGAAACTCCTGCAACTGGAGTGTTTCTTGAGATTCCACTGGAGGTCAGTGCAGCACTACAGTTCTGCCAGGAACGAGGTGTCCTTTTCACTCTGATCTAGCGCTACAGTTAAACACAACCCCCTGCAGAGCTGTTTTAAAACTAGATTTGTATAGTAATAAATATGGGCTTAAGAACTGTGTTGTGTGGCTGAAGTTGGAATATCCTGGCGGGGATGTGAGAATCTAAACATGTTTGGATTCGGGATGGTTTTGGGGATTTGGTTTGGGTTAGGGTTGGGGCTGTTTTGGTTTTGTTTTTTTTACTTTCCTGTGGCATCTCTTTTTCAAGAGCTTAGGGTATTTTTTTCTGTGCAAAGTAAAATTATTTGGAATGCAAGAGGAACAGATTCTGACATGTTCTCATAGCTGCAGAGAAAGCATTATCTTCTAGTTCCTAGTCTACCAGAAGAGCAGAGACGAGTGTGGTGCAGCACATGCCCCATGGACTTGGGAGCCCTGGACCATGGCATTGTTTTATGCTGATGTAAATATAGACTTGCTCAAGTCTGAGCTTTCCTCTCTGCCTCCCTTATCTTTGTTCCCTCTTTGGTAGTAGGACATCAACACACTGCACTCACTCCTCTTGGCTGTGGCTCGCATGGAAAGGGGCAGATATACCTAAGTGGGATCCAAACTACCCCCTTTGGCTTATGGCCCTATGGGGTGAACTAATATACAAGGTGCCAGCAAAAGCTGAGACAAGTGGTGTAAATTTAGTCCAGACAATCTGTTTAGGCTGTGGGTGAACCCTTAGGGCTTTCTGCATCTTTAGGTTTCTGGGGAACATGCAGATCCTCTGCTAAGAGCAGAAGGTGCCAGAGTTGCCTGTGTGGCTGGAGCACAAGAGATCCTCAGACCTACAGCCCTGTTCTCCTACTGGCCATCAGAGACAGACTCTCTAATATGTAAGAGCAGAGAAGAACAAAGAAGGGAAATCTGGGCCTTGGACACTACAACAAATGTTTCACTTAAATGCTGGGTGCATGTGGGATATGTTACAGGAGGGAGGGCAGCAACACTAAGTGGACATCATCACAGGAAAGAAAACTCTTAGCCAGACACCATGGGCTTCCAACAGTACAGCCCATCAGTGACTAACATGATCTAGTCCAGCCAGTAGATATGCCACTTCTGCTTCACGAAAAAGCAGACATCACCAACCAGGTGATACAGGTCTACTTGACTTTGGTATGACACTAGGAGTCATAGAATCATAGAATCATAGAATGGTAAGGTTGGAAGGGACCTCAAGGATCATCTAGTTCCAACCCCCTGACATAGGCAGGGACACCTCCCACTAATACAGGTCACTCAAGGCCTCCTCCAACCTGGCCTTGAATACCTCCAGGGAGGGAGCAGTCACAACCTCCCTGGGCAACCTGTGCCAGTGCCTCGCCACCCTCACTGTAAAGAACTTCCTCCTAACATCCAGTCTAAATCTCCCCTCTGCCAGTTCAAACCCATTGCCCCTTGTCCTGTCATTACAAGACCTTGTCAATAGTCCCTCCCCAGCCTTCCTGTAGGCCCCCTTCAGATACTGGAAGGCTACCTGTCTGAGTCCTGCTCAGACATGTTGGTGGCCTGCCCAGAGGCTGTCTGCCTGCTGGCCAGATGAAAATTAAGGGGGAGGGTGGAGGATCCAGCCCATGTTCTGATTTCAGCTGCTGTCTGGGAGCAGCCTCAGCATAAAAGCAGCATGCAGCAAGCAGGATGTTTCTGCCCTCGGGGTCTTCAGGCATGTTCCCAATCCAGAGTTTTACTGTTTCTGTTCAGGTATGTTATTCCTGCTCATCTATTCATCTTCCAGCTATATTGGTCAGAGAGCTTATTAGGAGAAGGAATTGCAAACATCACTTTCCTCCTCACCCTTTCTTAAAGTAAATGCTTCAAATTTTGGTTTTGCATCCCTCCTCCCCCTTTGAATGAGGTGCTGGAAGCTAATCTGACTGAAAGGACACTGTGTGGGATTTTTAGGTTTCAGTATAATTCAGGGTACATATATCTGAGTCAAAGCCACATTGGCAGAGCATTAGATTAGAGAGGCTGAACCTCCTTTAAGCACTCAAACACAGATATTTCAAAACAGGCCATGTAGACCATGGAGGGTTTCTTGTCTTGCAGCAATCTCATAAAAAACCTGACAACTGTATCTGTTGCTTAATTTAAAACCCAGCCTATTTACAGGAGTCTGCTAAATGTTCAGAGGGGTCTGTAGAGGTCTTTATTGGTCAGCAAAGTTCTGTCAAGGTCTCCTAAAGATCTGCATGGGTCTTTTAAAAGTCTGCAGGTGTCTGTGTGTGTCTGCAGCATTCTGCAGGGGTCTGTAGAGGTGTGTAGGGGTCTGAAGGTGTCTGTAGAGGTTAGCAGGGGTCTGGAGGAATCTGCAGGTGTGCTAGTCTGAGGCTAATTGGAATATTTTAATGAGAAAAATGAAATTGTAGTCTGTCAAAAGAAAACAATGGTGAGGTCTACTTCACTCATAGGTTTGCTGAGACCTATAAAAACAAGGACACAAACACAGATAAGACAGCCTGTTGGTGTGTGTCAGTGTTTTGTTTTTTCTCCCTGGGTTTCTGCAGTCCTGCTTGAATCTGTGTAACCCAACTCGTCGTTCTGCTTCTACCCTCCCGCCCCTTGCCAATCCTTCCAACTCACCTTGCACGTAAGGCAGACCCTGGGATAAGGTAGAGGGGTAGAAAGAGGGTGGAAGGGTGGTTTAGAGCCCCTTCTGGGGACTCTGATTTCTGGGAGGGGTGCTGCGTTTCTGTATCATTTTCAACTTGTATGTTTCTGTATATAGTTGTAAATATTTGTAAACTGTTGCAAATATCTGCTTGTCTGTTGTGCTAAGCTGTGACTATAAAGCTACATTCCTTAACTTCCAGCCGGCTGAGTCTAGTCTGGGTGAATTCATGGGGGGTGGGCAGGTTACTCCCAAACCATCCCATCTTATTTTTTTGGCACTTCCAAGTGGGGCTAATTAAATTTGATGTATTGTTAATTAGCCTCAAAAGTTAAAATGAAGCTGTTTTATCTACTTTGGGTGATGGCCTGGCCAGTTTTCGCTTTCTACTTTAACCATTGGTTGACAGTCAAAATTGGTTCTTTGATCTTTGATGTGATATGGGGAAAGATCAATCAACGTTTCTGGATTTTGCAGATTATTGTCTTGGTTGGATTGGCTTTAATATTACCTACTCCACTTTTAATATGTTGGGAAATATATATACTATATAATAATATACTAGTGGGAGGTGTCCCTGCCTATGGCAGGGGGTTGGAACTAGATGATCCTTGAGGTCCCTTCCAACCTTACCATTCTATGATTCTATGATTCTAAATACCACAACTCTTTTTTCTCCTCCTACAGCTTTAATGCATGCTGTCTGGCCAAAAACTGAACTGACCTGTAGTGAGTTTTATATACATAATACAGTACTCTGCTTATCATGTAAAAATATAGCCCTAATAATCCTGGGTTTATGTCTAATTCCTGTATTATGTGTAAAAAATTCCAAGTTAGTGTCCCTGAAAACGCATTTAGGTAAAGGCAGAAAATAGACCTTCAAAGTTGTGTAAACTTTGGAGGTAGACATAAACGGAGAACTTGGCCAGAATCACAGAGGAGATAATAGGCAGCTTTCTCAAAACAAAATCTGTTTTGCAGAGAGTGAGGGAGGGGGCTTCCATGTCCACTGCTACACCTCCTCCCTCAGGTTCTGGGACAACTCCCAAAGTCTCAGTTGTTGACAGTAATGTGGCAGACAGCCAAAGATGAGGTCCAGCTGTTCAAGTCTCTGCTGTTTCTTCACCTAGTTCAAATCCACAGCCAGCAGTTTCTAACCCTATACCAAACTCAAACTCACAGGAAGCAGTTGAGACCCTCAGAGAATCAGACCTGCTGGATGGAACACCTAGGGCCTTTCTGGCTCTGGCAAAAGCCAAATCTAAACCCAAACATTTGACAAAGAGAGGATTTAGGGGAGGGGACCTCTGGTACACAAGAGGAAGAAGAAGAGAAATACAGTTTAAGAGATTTGGCCAATATACTTAGATCCCTATACAGGAACAAAAAGAGCTGTGAGGTTGGTAGCCAAGAAGGAGGATGGCTCTGAGGAGTTTAAGAGTGCTTTTAGGAAAGTTCTGTTTCTAGGCCAGGGGCAACTAGGACAACCAGAGGAAGAGGAGAAGGATGATATCCAGGATTCCAATGAACCTCTCAAAGAGATCAGGGAAGTTAGAAAGGGAATCAGGAGAGCCAATCCTAAGCTGGCTGGTGAGATGCCATGCTGTTGGTGCAAATGCCCTACAGGTAGGAGAAAAGTCTGCAAAGCAGCTAGGGCCACTCACAAAGGAGAGTGGAATGGATGAATACCTGGCAAGCCCTCTTGGTTAAGGTTAGCTTGTTCTGGCAGATTGACTACATCACTTTGCCTCGTTCTCGTTCTGGCGAGCAGTATGTGCTAACGATGGTAGAGGCCAGCACCGGATGGCTGGAAACCTATCCAGTTCCACATGCTA
>VWZE01018583.1:86644-112702 GCA_013396675.1 Eubucco bourcierii
AATCAGACAATGGCACTCATTTCAAGAACAATCTTGTGAAAAACTGGGCCAAAGAGCACGGTATTGAGTGGATCTACCACATCCCCTACTATGCACCAGCTTCAGGAAGTTTACAGTCAGGAATGTTACATTCAGGAATGTTACAGTGGTTTGCTGAAAACCACCCTGAAAGCCGTGGGGGGTGGAACTCTGAAAAACTGGGACAAGCATCTAGCACAAGCAACCTGGTTGGTAAATAGTAACAGTAAATGGTAAACAGAGCAGGACCTGCGCAATCAGATTTGGTCCAAACAGTAGATGGTGATAAAGTTCCTGTTGTACGTGAAAAGAATCTGTTAGGAAAATCTNTGAAAAGAATCTGTTAGGGAAAACTGTTTGGGTATTTTCTCCTTCAGGTGAAAGGAAACCTGTCTGAGGGGTGGTTTCTGCTGAAGGTCCTGGTCATACATACTGGGTAATGCAGGAGAATGGTGAAATCCAGTGTACTCCACAGAGAAACTTAATCTTAGCTGAGAGAGTTTAAATTCAGAGTGTATAATACAAGCCATTAGGAGTTTCCTGTTCTAGGTACTACCTGGCATCCAATGAGAAGAGAATCTACAGTATGTGAACATGAACCCAATGTCACCACGGAGTCCCTGTTCTCATCTGTGAGGAGACAAACTGTTTCCTGATTTCTGAGCTTTTGAATCGCCTACATCCGACACCGGGAACAAACTGTAAACTGAACTTGTGATATTCATTATCGTAAATATTGTTTTAGATTAGACAGATAGTTCTCAGCAAAGCTCTTGAGTGAAAGACAGGGGTAGATTGTGCTGGTGTGAGGCTAATTGGAATATTTTAATGAGAAAAATTAGATTCTAGGCTGTGAAAGAAAACAACGGTGAGGTCTACTTCACTCATAGGCTTGCTGAGACGTATAAAAACAAGGACACAAACATAGACAAGACTATCAGGGTGTGTCAGTGTCTGTGTTTTGTTTTTTTCTCCCTGAGCTTCTGCTGTTCTGTTTGGATCAGTGTAACCCAACTAATCATTCTGCTTCTACCTGCCCCCTCCCCCTTCTCTATTGTGCTAAGCTGTGAATATAAAGTTTCATTTCTTAACTTCCAGCCAGCTGAGCCTAGTCTGGGTGAATTCATTCTGAGGGGTGGGTGGGTAACTCCCAAACCATCACAGCAGGGGTCTCTAGAGGTCTTTAGGTGCATGCAGGTGTCTGTAGATGTCTGTACAGGTCTTTATGTGTCTGTAGGGACCCATAGACATCTGTGGGGGTCTGTAGACATTTACAGGGGTCTGCTAAATGTTTGTAGATGTCTGTAGAGGTCTCTTTATGTCTGTAGGGATCTCTTAAAGGTCTGTAGGGGCTTGTCAGGGTCTTAAATGTGTGCAAGGATCTGGAGGTGTCTGTAGGTGCTTTTTTAACTGTAGGTGTCTGTAGAGATCCACAGGGGTCTGTAAGTAGCTTTTAAGGGTCTGCAGTGGACTGTAGATATGCGTAGGGGTCAGTAGGCATCTGTAAGGGTCTGCAGGCCTATTTTAAAGGTCTCTAGGTGTCTGTAGGGGTCTGCAGGGGTCTGCAGGCAGCTTCTAAAGGCCCATAAAGTTCTGTAGAGGTGTGTAGGAGTCTATAGGCATCTGCAGGGGTCTGTAGGCAACTTTTAAATGTCTGGAGGGGTCTGTTGAGGTCTGTAGGTTTCTGTAGATGTTTTCAGGGGTTTGCTAAATGTCTGTAGGTGTCTGCAGGGGTCTGTAGCAGTCTCTTAAAGGTGTGTAGTGGTCTGTAGAGGTTTGTAAATATCTGTAAGGGTTTGTAGGTGTCTGTAGATGTCTGCAGTAGTCTGATGGGGTCTGTACAGGTCTGTCGGGCTCTCAAGTATCTGTAGAGGTCTGCAGGGGTCTGCAGAGGTTTTTAAAAATGTCTGGATGGGTTTCTTTGGATCTGTAGAGGTCTATAGGCATCTACAGGGTACTGTAAAAGTCTACAGAGTTCTGCAGGGATTCCCAGAGGTTTGTAGATGTCTGTAGGGATATGCAGGGGTCTGTACAGGTCTGTATGTGTCTGTAGGGTTTTCTGTAGACATCTGCAGGGATCTCTTAAAGGTCTGTAGGGATCTGCAGGGGTCTGTTATGGTCTGCAGGCTTCTGTAGAGGTCTTTAAGGGGTATTCAGGGGTCTGCAGAAGTCTGTAAAGGTCTGTCTGAGTCTGTAGGGGTCTCAAAAATCTGGAGGAATCTGAGTCTACAGGAGTCTGTAGAGGTCTGTACAGGTTGACAGGAGTCTGTGGACTTTTATAGGGTTCTACAGAGTTCTGGAGGGGTCTGCAGCAGTCTGTAGGGGTGTGTAGGTGCCTTTTAAGGGTCTGTAGGCATCTGTAGAGGTCTTCAGGACTCTGTACATGTCTGTAGGGGTCTGAAGGCGTCTGCAGGAGTCTGTAGTGTTCTGGAGGGTTCTGTAGGTACCTTTTAGGGACCTGTATGGGTCTGTAGAGTTTTCTAGGGGACTATAGGCATCTGCACAGGTCCGTAGGGGTCTGTAGACATTCACAGGGGTCTTCTAAATGTTCTTGCATGCCTGTAGAGGTCTCTTAAAGATCTGTCAGAGCCTGCTGGGGTCTTAAATGTGTGCAAGGATCTGTAGGTGCCTTTTAAATGTCAACAGGTGTCTGCAGAGGTCTTTAGGTAACTTCTAGGGGTCTTTAGGGGTCTGTAGATATCTGTAGGTGTCTGAAGAGGTCTGTAGGGGTCTGTGGAGGTCTACACATTTCTCTAGGGCTCTGTAAGGATCAGTTGGGGTCTGCCCAGGTCTATAGGGGTGTGCCAGGCTTCAGCCAGGGTCTGTAGGTGTTTACCAGAGTCTGTAGGTTTCATCTGTGGTCTGTAGGGGCCTGCCAAGGTCTGTAAGGGTCTGCCAGGTTCTGCAGGTGGCTCTAGTGGTCTGTAGGCCTGCAGAGGTCTGTTAAAGGTTTGGAGGATCCGCAGCTGTATGCATTCCATGAAGGAACTCTTTCACTCAAGCACTTTTTTTTTTCTCTAAACTGTGATCGTACCAAGCAAGATCGAGGGCACCCTCAGCAGGCTTGCAGATGGCCGCAAGCTGAGTGGTGCTGTGCATAAGGCAGAGGGACAGGATGGCATCCAGGAAACATTTGGGCAGGCTGGAGAGCTGGGCCCAGGTGAAACTGCTGAGGTTCAACAAGACCCTCTGCTCCCATCAGACCCCATCTGGAGCACTGTGTGCAGTTCTGGAGCCTCCAGCACAGGAAGGACATGGAAGTGTTGGAGCGGGTCCAGAGGAGGACCACAAAGATGCTCAGAGGGCTGGAGCAGCTCTGCTATGAGGACAGGCTGAGAGAGTTGGGGCTCTGCAGCCTGGAGAAGAGAAGGCTTTGAGGAGACCTTAGAGTAGCCTTCCAGTATCTGAAGGGGGCCTACAGGAAGGCTGGGGAGGGACTATTGACAAGGGCTTTCAATGACAGGACAAGGGGCAATGGGTTTAAACTGGCAGAGGGGAGATTTAGACTGGATGTCAGGAGGAAGTTCTTTACAGTGAGGGTGGTGAGATACTGGCACAGGTTGCCCAGGGAGGTTGTGGCTACTCCTTCCCTGGAGGTGTTCAAGGCCAGGTTGGACAAGGCCTTGAGTAACCTGTACTAGTGGGAAGTGTTCCTGCCTATGGCAGGGCGTTGGAACTAGATGATCCTTGAGGTCCCTTCCAACCTTACCATTCTATGATTCTGTGATTCTAAGAGCAAGTGCAGGGTCCTGCAGCTGAATGGGAACGAGCCTGCCTGTCACTGCAGGCTGGGGGAAGAGGTGATAAAGAGCAGCCCTGAGGAGAAGGCTTTGATAGAAGCTGGGCATGAGCAAACTGTGTGGGTCTGCATCCCAGAAAGAACCTGTAGCTGTCTGGAGGGTTCTACAGAGGTCTTTAGGGGTCTGTAGAAGTCTGTGCAGGTCTATATGTTTTTTAGAGTTCTGTCCTGGTCTGTAGGGGTCTCTTAAAGGTCTAAAGGGTTCTATAGGAGCTTGTAGGTATCTGCAGGGATCAACAGAGGTCTGTGGGAGTCCGGATGGTTCTGTAGAGGTGTCTAAATGTCTGTGCTCCTGGCAGAGCTCTCCTCACTCCATGTGTCTCTTCTCTGCACAGCTACCCACATTGGGCAGGAGGGCATCCAGTCAGTGCTGGCCTCTGTCTCCTCCTTCTGTCAGATGAAGTTGCTTTCCCCATGGTCCACTTCTGCTTTGGCTTCTTCTGTGGCTTCTCAGCACAGGTGAGTTGCTGTCTGCTGCTGCTGAGAGCTGGGGAGGGTTTGTCTGCCCACAGCCCTCTGCCTGAGGGCCTCGTCCTAGCCCAGCAGGCACATCCTGGGCTCCTTGCGGAGTGTGGCAGCAGGAGTGAGGAGCAGCTCAGGGTGTGGGGGATGCTGGCAGTGTCTGTAGAAGTCTGCAGGGGTCCTCAGGAGTCTGTAGGCATGTATAGGGGTCTGTGAAGGTCTGTATAGATCTGCAAGGGTCTGATAAAGGTTTGGAGGGGTCCCTAGGGGCCTGGAATGGTTTTTACAGTTCTGTAAGGGTGTCCAGGGTTCAGCAGGTGTCTGTTAAGATCTGGAGGGGTCTGTAGGTGCCTTTTAAAGGTCTGTAGGAGCCTGTAGAGTCCTCAGGGGGTTGCAGAAGTCTGTAGAAGTCTTTGGGGTATGCAAAGGCCTCTAGGGGTCTATACAGGTGTGTAGGTGTCTGGAGGGGTCTCATAGTCTTGAAGAGTCTGGAGGGGTCTGAAGGGGCCTGTCAAGGGTCCAGACTTTGGCAAGTTTTTAACCTTGTAAACCTAAAAATCTTCTTCTAGATTGTAGAGTAAAATTCATAGTAGAAGAGTTCAGTAGTAGATGCTGAGGGGCCTGGAGCATCTACTGTGCCCAAGCAAGGCCACAGATGGAGGACTGGGACTAGTTCTGGGCTCCCCAGTTCGAGAGACAGGGAACTACTGGAGAGAGTCCATCACAGGCTACAAAGATGCTGAGGGGCCTGGAGCAGCTCTGTGCGGAGGAAAGGCTGAGAGCCCTGCGGCTGTTGAGCCTGGAGAAGAGCAGCCCGAGAGAGGATCTGACTAATGCTCAGCAAGAGCTAAAGGACCTGTGGGAGGCAAGAGGATGGGACCAGGCTCTTTCCAGTGGTGCCCAGTGACAGGACAAGGGACAATGGCCACAAACTGGAACCCAGAAGGTTCCAGCTGAACATGAGGAGAAACACATCCAGACCCGGCTTGAAAGTCTCCAAAGAAGGAGACTCCACAACTTCTCTGGGCAGCCTGCTCCAGTCCTCTGCCAACCTCAAAGTAAAGAAGTTTCTCCCCATGTTTAGATGGAACTTCTTATGTTCAGGTTTATGCCCATTGCCTTTAATTATTTAATGTTCCAATGCCTGCCAATACCTGGGTCAGCATCACTGGATGGATTCAAAAACTGTGTCGACGTGGTGCTCAGTGACATGATTTAGTGGTGGACTTCACAGTGCTGGGTTAATGGTTTGGACTGGGTGTTCTTAAAGGTTTTTTTTCCAAGACCTAAACAATCCTGTGGTTCTGTGGTGCCATCTCCTTCAGAGGAGATGGGGGCAGTACCAGTGCTGGTGACCCAACAGTGAGCCCCATGTCCCATTCCATAATCTGAGTGTCCTGTGCTTGTAGAAACCCAAAGTGCTTCTTATCAACCGCTTCCCCTTGGAACATTTCAAAGTCATTCTGACCAGAGGAAGAACCTTCTGGGCATGGTTTACTGCAGGCAAACCTCTCTTTAAACAAACAAAAACTCAGAATCATGGAATGGTTTTTGTTGGAAGGGATCTCAAAGACCATCCACTTATAGAATCATAGAATGGTAAGGTTGGAAGGGACCTCAAGGATCATCTAGTTCCAACCCCCTGCCATAGGCAGGGACACCTCCCACTAGTACAGCTCACTCAAGGCCTCCTCCAACCTGGCCTTGAGCACCTTCAGGGAGGGAGCAGCCACAATCTCCCTGGGCAACCTGTGCCAGTGCCTCACCACCCTCACTGGAAAGAACTTCCTCCTAACATCCAGTCTAAATCTCCCCTCTGCCAGTTTAAGCCCATTGCCCCTTGTCCTTTCATTACAAGCCCTTGTCAATAGTCCCTCCTCAGCCTTCCTGTAGGTCCCCTTCAGATACTGGAAGGCTACTCTAAGGTCTCCTCAAAGCCTTCTCTTCTCCAGGCTGCAGAGCCCCAACTCTCAGCCTGTCCTCACAGCAGAGCTGCTCCAGCCCTCTGATCATCTTCTTGGCCCTCCTCTGGACCTCTGCTGTGGGCAGGGACTCCTTCCACTGGACCAGGTTGCTCAAGGCCTCACCCAACCTGGCCTTGAACACCTCCAGGGAGGGTGCATCCACAACCTCCCTGGGAAACCTGTGCCAGTGTCTCACCACCCTCACTGTGAAGAATTTATTTCCTAATCTCCAGTCTAAATTTTCATCTGGAGGGAAAAAAAAATTAAAAAAAGAAAAAAAAGAGGGGGGAAAAGCCTCAAAGCTGTGTGAAAGCCTCCTTTAGAAACTCTTTAGATGAGAATACAGGACAATCCCTTTCTATACTAACTGTAGCTTGTCAGTGCCAACTGGAGGAGTAAAGCCTGCCCATTAGCTATATGAATCCAGAGGCAGAGCTGTTGTTTTCTTTCCATATTTTCATTTACTGTCTCAGCTCTGAGCTTTTGGGGGTGGGGTGGAGGTGTTGTTGTTGCCTTTTGGCAGTTGTGGTGCTTTTCAGCCTGGCTAGCATGTCCTAGCATGTCAGGTTGCTGTGATCTGTCTGCTCAACATACAGCCCCTTGAGTTGGGCAAAAGAGAAGAACAAGGCTTCCTAATCCTGTCAGCGTGACACTGGAAAGCTTGAGGGGACTGAGAAGCATGGATGAATTCACAGCAGGAGTTTAAAACTTGGTGCTTAGTAGAATGGACACAGTGGGCAACATGTAAATGAGCTCAGCCCAGTGACTCTTTCACTTGGACCTGCCAACAGCAAGCCTTGACCCCCACCTTGTACCCTTCTTGCAGCCAACTCCTGAAGTCTCCAATAAAATACAACCTCAGAGACACAGCTTGGTTTTGGGGGAGACTGCCAATGGGTCACAAAATCCCAGCATTGTAGGGGTTGGAAAACACCTCTAGAGTACAACCTCCTCTACTACAGCAGGGTCACTCACAGCTCGCCCAGGATCACAATGGCATGGGGGGGTTGGAATCTCTCCAGACAAGGAGACTCCACAACCTCTCTGGGCACCCTCACAACAAAGAAGTTTCTCCAGATGTTCAAATGGAACCTTCTGGCTTCCAGTTTCTGCCCATTGCCCCTTGTGTTGTCACTGGGCACCACTGAAAAGAGCCTGGCCTCAGCCTCTTGCCCCCCGGCCTTTAGCTCTTGCTAAACATTGCTCAGATCCCCTCTGAGGCTGCTCTTCTCCAGGCTCCATAGCACCAGGGCTCTCTCAGCCTTTGCTCTTCACAGAGCTGCTCCAGGTCCCTCAGCATCTTTGTAGCCTTTGCTGGACTCTCTCCAGCAGTTCTGTCTCTCTTGAAGTGGGGAGCCCAGAACTGGCCCCAAGACTCCATCTGTGGCCTCACCAGTGAACAGTAAAGAGGGAGAAAAACCTGCCTTGCCCTGCTGACCACGGCTCTTAATGCACTCCAGGAGACCCTTGGCCTTCTCACATTGCTGGCTCATGGTGCACTTGTTGCTCACCAGCATCCCCAGGTCCTTCTCTGCAGAGCTGCTTCCTGCAGGTCACCCCTCCTCTCTGCTGGTGCAGGGGTGGTTCCTCCTCACTAAGCATTACTCTTCCTTGGTTTTACTTGCTCCTAGGATTCTCCCTTACTCACAACACAATGGCTTATTCTCAGGGCTATGGTGGCCAGCTGTAGGTCTCAGGCACCCACAGTTCCCTGTGCCCTGTGTCACACAGCCCAGCCACCTCTGCCAGCACTGCTGCCAGCTCTGAGCAACCTGAGGAGACAATGAAGGTTGAAGGAGGATGGGGCTCTGGGAGGGAACCAAGCAGTGGCAGCTGTCAGCCTCCAAGTGCTTCCCATGTTCCTTACCGTCTCCTCCAGCCTCTCAGAGCTGCTGTGTGGGAGGAAAGAGCAGCACCAGCAGCTGGAGGAAGGTGGGAGGAGTGGGAGGAAGAAGAGGGAAAAGCACCTGGGGGCTGAGAGCCAGCCTGGCTGTCTGGTCCCTTTCACAGCCCCCACTGAGTAGCCAGAGGGGCTGAGGAGCAGGTCGTGGTGTGAACAGTGGCTGGTGGGGCAGTCTCCCTGCTTCCTTCACCCTTCCTGTGATCCTGCCTTTCTCCATGCCAAGAGAAGAGCCACTGCTAGTACTGGACCGCTCCAGCACCACCATGGCCTTGTTCTCTGTACCTCCAAGCTAGTGCTGGGGCCGTGAAGCAAAGGTGAGAAGTGCCTAAGGACAACATCATTTGTTGCCTCGTTTCAGGACATCTTTGGGCTTGGACTGATGGTCTGTTCTGCTAGAAGAAGGTAAGAATTGTCCCATTCCAGTACATCTCTCCTATCCCACAGACTGTCCTGCTATCTTCCCTGGGGAATCCATGCAAGGAGAGGACCTCGAAGGTCTGCACCCACCTGGGAGACTCAGGTGTGCTGAGCTGCAGTCATGCTCCATGTGTCCCTCCTGTGCTACCGTCGGGCTGGTGCCCACTGACAGAAAGGTGTTCCTTAGGCCATGGGTTGCTTCGGGTGCCAGCACCGGACCCGGGACAAGTTGGCAGACAGGTTTGTGCCCACACTCTTGCATCTCTGGAGCCTCCACGGTGTCCCACTTGCCCTCTCTCCAGCCGAACCTCTCACCGCTGCTCCATAGCACCTCTGCCTTTCTTGCCCCGGGTCTGCAAACTGCCCCTCGTGGCGGGGGGGGGGGCAATGTTTGCCACTGGGGCATTACTATGGTGGAGGTCACCATCGCCCCCTCCCGGCGCACCCAGGCTCGGGTTTGACTCCCGAGGTAGCTCCTTTCGTACTGGGGAGAGGGAGGGTGGCATAGCCGTGCTGGGGAGGGGGGCACCTGCCCCTCTCCGGGTGGCAGCAGCGGGGGGAGCCCGGGGCAGGGCCGGGCAGGAGTCGCCTTGCTCCGCCACTGCCTGCAGGTGGCAGCCGGAGCCCGGCCTGAGAGCGGCGGCGCGGCCAGCTGCTGGGGCACGGCGAAGGCGCCGAGGGGCTGAGAGGGACGGGACCCCGAGATGTCACCTAGCCCAGCCCCACTGCAGTCGGCAGGGACATCCGTAACTGGAGCTGGCGGCTCAGAGCCGCAAACAACCTGACCTGCGATGCTCCCGTGGATGGGGCTTCTGTAGCCTCTCTGGGCAACCCGGACCAGGGTCCCACCACCCTCAGCATAAATTTCCTCCTCCTATCCAGTGTAAATCTTCCTCTTTTAGGACGTCACCCCTTGCCCTGTCACAACAGGCCCTGGTCAAAACTCTGTCCCCATTTTTAAGTACCTATCCCCCTTTAAACACCGAAGAACCACCAGAAAGTCTCCCTGGAGTCTTTTCTTCTCCAGGCTGAACAATCCCAACTCTATCAGCCTGGCTTCTAGCCCTCCTATCACTGCTGTGTCCTCCTCCAGCCCCCATCCAACAGGTCCCTGTCTCTGCTGCGCAGGACACCTGCCCCAGCACTGCAGGTGGAGTCTCGGCAGAACACAGCAGAAGGGCAGGATCCCTTCCCTCCTCCTGCTGCCCACGCTGCTGGAGATCAGCCCAGGACACAGCTGGGTCTGGGCTGTCCTTACCCCTCTGGCATCGGGTACAGGCTGGGTCATGGAGGATGTGGCGATGCTCACCACTGCAGCCACCATGCCCATAATGGAGCAGAAGGAGATAGCAGGACCAGGAACGGGGGAGGGCAGCCCTTGCTCCCGTCCGTGTCTGAGGTGCTAACACCTGTGGGGTCCCCATGTCAGCTCTTGCATTTCAGGGACAAGGAGTGTGGTGGTGGTGGTGGAGGGACTTGGAACACTTAGCTCCAGGGAAACCTTCTGCCCTGGCTTCAGGTGTGGCCACAGGGCCCCAGGGGGCCCCACTTCCCGCACTTCAAGCAAACCAGGGTGTATTAAGGTGGGGGCTGCAGGACCTGGAGTGCCAGGGGTGGGAAGCTGGAGGTGGTGTGGCGTTCGTGGCACTGTGTTTCTGGGAGATTTTCCCACCTGGGGAAGCTCTGCCCCTCGGGAGGTGTATCCTGGTCTGCATTCTGCCAGGGGCACCTCTGACCCTCAGGAGATGTCTCCTGGCCACCCCACTAGCCCCTCTGACATGCTGCTCTGTGCAGCCTCCTGCCAGTCTGGGCTGCATTCTGCAGTTCCCTCTCCTTTTCACCGTGGGTTGTTATTTTGGCCCCAAAGCTTAGTCACGACTGGGCTAATCTATATATATTCCATGAATTTCATGATCTTTCCTTTGGAACTGACCCTCCTCAGCTCCTTTGGCAGGTCGGTCCCTCACCTCTGCATGCCCTCCAGTTTCTCCCTCCCCAGAGCTATTTGCAGGGAGTTCCCTGCTCACCTTTTCTGCCTCTGGAGGAGGCAGAGGCATCATTATCCAGCAACTGCATCGGTCCTAAAATGTCTGTAATTCAGACCAGAAGCCACCTCAGGCTCTGTCAGCTCCCAGCCTTTCAGGCTGGGTTCCTGGGCAGAGAATGATGACACCACTTTTCTTCCAAACTGATTTAAATTCAGGGGAAAAAAAAAAAAAAAAAAAATCAAACCCAAGAGTCACGCTCAGGGCTGGGCTTGGCACAGGACCTGGCAGTGAGACATTGTGGCTTTTCAGCTCTTGGTCACCATTCCAACACTGCCTATTTGGAGACCTTGAGGGGTAGAGATGGTGGCCACCAACATCCTCACCTCAAGTCCTGTTATCAATTTTACTAATCCCGTTGCATCCTTTGGGGAGTGAATTGAAATTTGGCCCCTGCAGGGTGTGGCACAGGCACTTTAAAAGGCTGAAGGACACAAGCTATGGCCATGGTTAGGGACTTGTCCTGCCTGTGTCTGTGATGTTCTTTAATACCTTTAGGATATGAATAGCACTGCAGGCTAACAGGGTTCTCTCGCTGCCCCCCATTTGCCAGCTTGAGATGCTCTTTAAAATTTTATTAAAAAAAAAAAAAAAAAGAAAAGGAAAAAGAAAACAACCAAACCCAAACACTACTAAATGCAAAGAAATCATGAAAAAACAACAAGGAACAAAAGCTCTCAATCCTAGCTGAGCACTGCACAGACAGGAACCTGCTCTGACGTACATGAGCACCCCATAGGGATTAACTCTCTCCTGCCCAACCAAGCCAGCCTTCTAGTTTCTACTTTGCAGCACATTTAGTGAGCTATAAATGTAGTTAATCTGAACCAGATAGGGAGATTTAAAAAGGTACAGGCTTAGTACCTAGCTGCAGCTGTCTCTACCTGGAAAACAAAATAAAACAAAAGAAAAACCACAACAAAGCCCCTTCCAACCCTGGGCCAGGATTTGTCTGCCTGTATGACAGAGCCAAAGCAGCAGACCCTACTGAAGCAGGCACAAGGAATAGGCAGCACAAGTCTCAAGCAAAGCAAAAAGGAGAACCTCTCAGAGTCATTTCCCCCTTGGCTTTCCTGTAGTGCACACACAGAAGGGAGGCTATTGCATGTCCGCCACCTACTAGTTCAGATTTTACTGCCCTCAGCTCTTAGCTGATTTTCCTAAAGCCTTTTCCATCTCCTGTTTTATTTATCCTGAGGTTCCTAACCCCCTTTCCATATCCTGCTTTGTTTATTCTGAGGTTCCTAAAGCCCTTCTTAGCTCCTTCCTCATTTAGTCTCAGGTCCTGTCCCCCCCATCTAGGAGATAAATGGTGTTTATTAACCCCTTTGTAGAAAAAGCCCTGGGGGATGATGACTTGTTTGAAGCCACCTTACAGCCAGTACCTGGAGCAGAAATTAGGAGGTGGAATTCTCTTGTTTGACTTCAACCTTCACATCAGGTTTCCTCCTGTTCCCAAGCCTGCAGTGCCAGACCACTGCAGTACTGAACATGCGAACAGTACCCTCCATCTTCTTGCCATGCATGGTACCACAACAGAGTAGAGGGATGGGCAGCCCACAGAGCCTTGCCTGCCTTTCTAGGAACAAAGCTGGGCTAAGAGATGAATGCTTTGGGCTAGCTGCATCATCCTTCACTCCTGTAATGGAGCTGCAGGAGGGGATCACACAAAAACATCTTCCTCCAGCTCCTGTGTCACTGCATCTATCTCAAGTGGGAAGATCTGGTGTTTTTCCTGAGGTACCACACTCCTAGTCTGTGGAATTTTGAGGGAGTTTTGCCCCTTGCGCCTGTGGGCAAGTCAAAAGTGTCACCACAGAACCACCTGCACAGGGATACAGCCCACAGGAGGTGTCAGCTGGGAATATCAGGAGCAACGTAGAAGGATGTTTCCATTGCCATGACAATTAAAGCACAGCATTGCCTCAGTGTCCTCCCAACTGTCAGGAGCAAATTTTGAGCTCTTTTTGATCTCATTTCAGGTCTGACTGAATGCCCACTAGCACCTTGGGGTGCCTGGCCGGTATCTGCGTGGGAGATGTGTAGACATCATCTCTGTCTTTCCCTGAGAACCAATTGCCATGGCACGGTACAGGACTCAAGTGAGAGGCTCCATAGCATCTGAGGTTCCTGTGCCAGAGGGAAGATCCTTGAAGGCAGGTAGGTTGTAGGTATGATTCTGAGTTTTTGAGTCCCTCCTGAAATGAGGTAGCATGAGGTGGATGATGCCCAGTTAATGCTGCAGGGATGCAGTCTGAGATCTTCAGGGGTTACATAGTGTGAAGAGTCAGGTGGACCTCAAAAGTGAGTCCCAAGGCGTGCCAACAACCTTCTGGCTTGATTTTGGTGATCAGTTTGCTTTGGGTTTCTTGTGTTGCTGCCCTCCACACATCAGTTCAGTCTGAAAGTGTTGGGGCAAGCACCTATAGGTGACATCCTGGGCTTTTCTGAGCCTCTTGTTGTCTTCTTCACTGTGACAAAGTTGCTTGCCCTCTGCAAGGACCTGTCTCAGGAACAAGTGCAGAGTTTTAGAGACAAGTCTCTGACTTGGCAGTGCTGGATTAAGGGTTAGACTTGATGACCTTTGGAGGTCTTTTCCCACCAAAACGATTCTATGATGATCTTAAATGCCTCTTCCAACCAAAACGATTCTCTGATTCTATTGTGGCATGAGATGGGGAAGGGGGAGGAAAGGGGGAGAAAGCTGCAGCTGACACTCAGAATGTGAGAAAAAACTCCACTCACTTTCAGACTTCTCTTGCTCCAAAGCCACTGCTCAGTGGCTTTTCACCAGAAGTGAGAGCTTCTCAGCAAAGATCAAGCAGACATCAGTGTGATTCAATGTTTCTTGAAGGCTGTACAGGGAGGCTTAAAGTCCCTTTAGAGCTCCTAATTGCCTAACACATATCTAGCCCTAGAAAGCCCAGCAAGGGCTGGTTCTCATCACAATTTAACTGTCCCGAAACTCAGGCTTGAAACGTAAAACCTTCCTCATCCATGTCCCATCCCCTTCGTGATGAGACAGGAGCATCACAGATCCGAAGTGAAACCCACTTTTCTTCCAGTGCTGCTCCTCTTCTCTCCATTTGCTAATTGTGAGCATGGAAACTCGATAACCAGAGACCTCCTGCTAGAGCCTTACAGATCTCCAGATTACACAGCCATAATTAAATCGAGGAGAGCAGAGAGAAAGGAATTAACATTAAGGGGAGGGGTGTGGGAATATAAGAAGAAGGAGAAGAAGGAAGAGAACAACCACCTCACCCCCAGCAATCCAATCCATGACAATGAGTTTCAATGTATGGTGCGTGGCCAGTGACATATGAGTCACCTCAGCCTATCTTTCTAAGGGTAGCAAAGTACGAATAAAGCACCCAGCTGGCCTGGTGCCACCGTCCCTCTGGATCTAGCGGAGCGTTGCAGCAGCCTGCCTTGGCAGCTAGAGGCTTGTTGTCATCAAGACCAACAGAAATCTTCATCCTGGTGCTGGGATCAGAGTCATCCTGCACCTCAGCATCCATCTCTGGGTCTTCCTTGGAGCTGTCTTCCATTTTTGCTTCCTTGTCTTCACACCCTCCTTTGGTTTCTGTGATCCCAAGAAAGTTTCCAGCAGAAGTGACAGCAGCTACCCAAGTCTCTTCACAGAATGCATCAGGTTGCAAGAGACCTTTTGAAGGTCATCCTCACAGAATCATGGAATGGTTTGAGTTGATAGGCACCTTTAAAGATCATCTAGTTCCAATCCCCCCTGTAGCGAGCAGGGAAATCTCCAACTAGATCAGGTTGCTCAGGGCCCCATCAAATTTGACCCTGAGTGTCTCCAGAGATGGGATCTCCACTACTTCTCTGGGCAACCTGTTTCACTACCCCACCACCCTCACTGCAAAGAGCTTTCTTCTCATGTCCAACCTAAATCTCCCCTGCTCCACTTTCAAACCATTGCCCCACATCCTATCACTCCAAGCCCTTCTAAACGGTGTGATGGTCTGGAAGTTACCTGCCCCCCACTCTATGAAAAAATCACCCAGACTAGACTCAGCCAGCTGGAAGTTAAGGACTGAAGCTATATTTACAGCCTAGCACAATAGACAAGCAGATATATACACAATATACAGGAATATCTACAGAAATATACAAGTTAGAGGTAATACAGAAACACCTCCCAGAAATCAGAGTGCTCAGGAAGGGCTCCCCACCACACTTCCACCTTCTTTCCAGCCCTCTACCTTACCCCAGGGTCTGCCTTATGTGCAAGGTGAGTTTGGAGGATGGGCAAGGATGGTTAGAAGTAGAGTGATGAGTTGGGTAACGCAGCAGAAGGCCAACAGACACACCAGAGAGAGAGGTTCTCTACCTTTTCTATATTTGTGTCCTTGTTTTTATACATCTCAGCAAGCCTTTGAGTGAAGCAGACATCAGCATCGTTTGCTTTTCACAGCCTATAAGCTAATTTTTTCCCATTAAAATATTCTAATTTTTCTCAAACCAGCACAAAGAGTCCCTCCCCAGCCTTCCTGTAGGTCCTCTTCAGACACTGAAATGCTGCTATAGGATGTCCCTGGAGACTTCTCCAGGCTCAGCAGTCCCGGTTCTTTCAGCAGGTCCATGTCTCTCTTGTGTTGAGGGCCCCACAGCTGGACACAGTACTCCAGATGGGGTCTCACCAGAGCAGAGTGGCAGAACCACTTCTCTCAATCTGCTCTGATAGTTAGGTTGCCCACAACTCTTCAAGTTCAACCTCCACTTGGCTCCATGTTTCTGAGCTAAGGGAACAGCTGGTTGCTGCCTGCTAGGGTTAGCAACCCACTTCCAACCATGAAGTCTCTTTGATGTGGTGTGACCACAGACCTCAGGCAGGCTTCTACACGTTCTCCATGTGGTGACATGCGTGTGGCCAACACTGAGCCATTACTCTCTGCAGTGAAACAGAGATTGTGTGTGGCTTGATGGATAATGGTGAAGCCTTTGAAAAGGCTGGACTGACATCTCTCAGAAATTATGTTGGTTGCAGTAAGGCTGCTCCAGCTAGCAGGATAGATAAGATGAACAATACAGGTGGCCACCAGCTCTGCCACTTCGTGAGCGGCTTCCACAATCACTAACTTGATAAGCCAGCACAACTGAAACATAAAGAGGAGGCAGGAGCCTTCTTTGGTTTGGGAGGAGAGCTTGTGGTAAATTAGTGTACTCCAGACTTCTGACTGTGAAGATACAGGAATGTCACAAATGGGCAGAGAGGAACCTCGTGAAGTTCAGAAAGGTGAAGTGTAGAGTTCTGCATCTTGGGGGGAATGACTCCCTGCACCAGCACAGGGGAGGAATTGGTCTGCTGGAAAGCAGCTCTGCAGAAAAGGATCTGGATAACAACTTTGTCCAACAATGTGCCCTCATGGCCAAGAAGGACAATGGTCTCTTGAGGTTTGTGAAGAAAAGTGTGGCCAGCAGGTCAAGGGAGGTTTCCCTGCCCCTCTGCTCGAGTAAGGCCACAGCTAGAGGACTGGGGCTGCTTCTGGGCTCCCCACTTTGAGACAAGGAACTACTGGAGAGAGTCTGGTGGAGGCCACAAAGATGCTGAGGGGCCTGGAGCATCTCTGTGAGGAGGAAAGGCTAAGAGGCCCGGGGCTGCTGAGCCTGGAGAAGAGCAGCCCCAGAGGGGATCTGAGCAATGCTCAGCAAGAGCTAAAGTCTGGGGGGCAAGAGGCTGAGGCCAGGCTCTTTTCAGTGGTACCCAGTGACAGCACAAGGGGCAGTGGGCACTAACTGGAATCCAGGAGGTTCCATTTGAACATTTGGAGAAACTTCTTTGTTGTGAGGATGCTGGAGCCCTGGAGCAGCCTGCCCAGAGCGGTTGTGGAGTCTCCTTGTCTGGAGAGATTCCAACCCCACCCTGGCCATTGTGATCCTGGGCAAGCTGCTGTGGGTGCCCCTGCTTCAGCAGGTGGCTTGGACTGGATGATCTCCAGAGGTCCCTTCTAACCACCAGCCTGCAGGGATGCTGTAGTTTAGTGAAATTCCAAAGGGCAAAGCTGCCCTTTTTTCCCTGGGGAGGAAAACCTGGAGTAAGGAAGAGTTTGTGGAAGGTGCCCAATGGATGGTGAGAGCGCAGGGCCAACTACATCGCTTGAGCTGCTGTCTCCAGGCCTTCTTCCCCAAGAGATGGGGTATCTTCTTAGTGCCTCCAAACAGGAGTAAGACGTGAATTCCCAAAGGAGTGAGGGAATTATGCAACCAGGAGACAACTGATCTCATGTTTGTAGCATTGGGAAGGAGAGGAGGCCTCCCCCACATCTTAGCCGAGCAGACAGAGTGGGGTTTCCTCGACAGGAATCCCTCCACTGCTTCTCCTCCAAATTCTGAGCTCCTGTGTGTGGGGGGTGTGCATCAGGCAGGGGAACAAGGCTGCCAGCTGATTCTCCATTCAGTAAGCTCAGCTGAAGACAGATTTGAACTCCACACAGATATGGAAAGGGAAGTTCTTCTCAGCAAGTGTAGTAGACTTGGCTTCAAATGCCCACCTCTACCCACCCCTCTCCCTCCTGGGCAAAGGAGGCAGTTCGCTTCTGTTGCCTCTCACTACAGCTGTTTGTGAGAGTTTTAGGAGGGAAAAGCTCAAATAGGTGGGCTGAGCACTGCAAGATTAAAAATAACTAGCCCAAAAAACCCCACTGATATCCTTCACAAGGAAGCTGACAGCTTGAGGTTCACCCCAGCTTTGGTGAAGACCAGTTGGTGAAGACCAAGCCATTCCTGGCTTTGTCCTTTCCTGGTAGCCTTGTGCATGTCTGTGCAGGGCAAGTTAAGAAGTCCTCTAACTGAGAGCTCCTCCATGGTCCCAAACTTCTCAGCACCTTCCACCACATAACTGTCATTGTTGGGGTTGGACTCTTCTCCCAGACGATGGGATGAGAGGAAATGGCTTCAAGTTGCAGCAGGGGAAGTTTAAGTTGGAAACTGGGAATGCCCTGAGAGGGTTGTCAAGCCCTGGAACAGGCTGCTCAGAGCAGTGGTGGAGTCCCCATCCCTGGAGGTGACTGAAAAGTTCTATAGATGTGGTGTTGAGGGACGCAGTTTAGTGGTGATGCAGCAGGACTGGGTTAATGGTTGGACTTGATGACTTTAAAGGTCTCTCTCCAACCAGAACAGTTCTTATACTTCTGCTCAGAAGCAGTTACAAGTCATTGAATAATACCACCCCATGGCTTCCCCAGCACTGTCCTGTTAGGCAAGAAGCAAGAGAAACCTGAGGAGCATCTTCTCCCTTTGCTTCCCTACCTGCCAGGCCATGCCTGTTCTCTCTGCACGCGAGTGTGAGGAATCTTGGTGCCTGAATAGGCTTTGCCAGGAGGTGGAGGTGTGTTTGCATGTGTAGATCTGATCATTAAATACCTACCATAGATGGTCAGGGTTACCTACATCCTAAGAGTCCCGGGAGAACAGTGGCCATCCTTAGCTGATGTAGTCAGGGAGCACTGACTGAGTCCTGACCAGGAGGTGGGAATGGAGGGCACCTTGTGGCTCTTCCAGAGTGGAATTGCCCAGTACCACAGACATCTCACTGGGGAAAGGGCCTCCTGCTCTCACCTCCCAAGGGGTGAGAGATTTTTGAGCTAGCGCTGGCTCAGCTCTAGGGATCCAGCAGTGGGGACCTGGGATTTATGGTTCTCTAAAGCATCCTGCCAGGGAAAAGGAGGTGGGGATGGAGGACATCTTGTGGCTCTTCCAGAGCGGAATTGCCCAGTGTCACAAAGACATCTCACTGGGGAAAGGGCTACAGCCCCCACAGTGAGGCTGGAGCCTCCTCGGCGCTCACCTCCCCAGGGGTGAGAGATTTTTGAGCTAGCACTGGCTCAGCTTGAGGAGTCCAGCAGTGGGGAGTCACCTCCCCAGGGGTGAGAGATTTTTGAGCTAGCACTGGCTCAGCTTGAGGAGTCCAGCAGTGGGGAGTCAGCTCCCCAGGGGTGAGAGATTTTTGAGCTAGCACTGGCTCAGCTTGAGGAGTCCAGCAGTGGGGAGTCACCTCCCCAGGGGTGAGAGATTTTTGAGCTAGCACTGGCTCAGCTTGAGGAGTCCAGCAGTGGGGAGTCACCTCCCCAGGGGTGAGAGATTTTTGAGCTAGCACTGGCTCAGCTTGAGGAGTCCAGCAGTGGGGAGTCACCTCCCCAGGGGTGAGAGATTTTTGAGCTAGCACTGGCTCAGCTTGAGGAGTCCAGCAGTGGGGAGTCACCTCCCCAGGGGTGAGAGATTTTTGAGCTAGCACTGGCTCAGCTTGAGGAGTCCAGCAGTGGGGACGCCCCGGCAGGCAGCCCTACCAGCACCACGTCTGACTGTAGGCATCAGCTACCCTGACCCTCTGCATGCACCTGCCCACATGGAGGGACTTCAAAGGCTGCTTGGGATGAGGTGGCCTGAGCTCTGGGCAGGGCAGCTCCAACTAGTCCATAGAATCATAGAATGGTAAGGTTGGAAGGGACCTCAAGGATCATCTAGTTCCAACCCCCTGCCATAGGCAGGGACACCTCCCACTAGTACAGGTTACTCAAGGCCTCATCCAATCTGGCCTTGAACACATCCAGGGAGGGAGCATCCACAACCTCCCTGGGCAACCTGTTCCAGTGCCTCACCACCCTTACTGTAAAGAACTTCCTCCTAACATCCAGTCTAAATCTCCCCTCTGCCAGTTTAAGCCCATTGCCCCTTGTCCTGTCATTGCAGGACCTTGTAAATAATCCTTCCCCAGCCTTCCTGTAGGCCCCCTTCAGTTACTGGAAGGCTACTATCAGGTCCCCTCGAAGCCTTCTCTTCTCCAGGCTGCAGAGCCCCAACTCTCTCAGCCTGTCCTCATAGCAGAGCTGCTCCAGCCCTCTGAGCATCTTTGTGGCCCTCCTCTGGACCCGCTCCAACACTCTCCATGTCTCTCCATGACAGAGTAATAGGAAAATTCCTGGGCTTTCTGCTTCTCTAAAGCACCCTGCCAGTGAAACAGCCAGACAGAAAATCTAGGAGGAAAAAAAAGTTTTTTATGTATAGATATATAAAAATACGTACATATATATGAAAAAATACATGTATATAAATGTATGTGTATATTTATATAGATGTATGTGTATACATAGAAATGGAGCATCTTGTTGGTCATGTGAAGGAGGTGGAGAAGCTGGCTTTGTGTCCTGGCAGTGCCACAGCCTCCTTGGGTGAGTCACCCAACCTTCGCTTACCCAGCTCTAGACTCTAAAGGGTTCTTCTTTCCCTTTTGCCTTTGTTCTTTTCCTGTTCCTTCTCCTCTTCTCACATGTGCAGCTCCTTGGGCAGTCTCTTCATGTGTAGCTTCTGCAGATCTGGCCCGGCTGTTTACCTCCTCCCACAGCATCAATGACAATTCACTATTCAAATCCCTGTCAGAATACTGAGGAGTGGGAGAGGTTATTTTTGGGAGGGGCAGGATGGAGGTGAGAGTAGGTAGGGGTAAAAGTAAAAGAGATTTTGTCCAAATGCAGAAATCCATCCACTGCCCTTTCCAAACCCATCTGGAGCACCCCAGAATTGGGTAACATGTTACTTTTTTGTGTGTCCACCCCTGCTTTCTTCAGCCATTCTGAGCTGAACCTTTTCTGCTGCAGCATATTTTCTATCCTCAATTAAAGAAAAAAATAAGGTGGGGGAGGGGGCAGAAAACAAACTAAAAACTCAAACTAAACTAACCCCCCGATGATTCCTCTCCCACTGCCTGAATCTATGTACCAGGGAGCTGTGAATAATCTCCTGGTGCAAACAGATCTCCTGGTGCAAAGCAGCATACACACACACACATCCCCTCTCCCCACCACCACCCATGTAAAAATAGCAACAGAACCACAAACTTCAGGGTAATCACTGCTTGATTTCAAAATATTTGCTCTGCTCCTGCCCTGTCCTTTATCTCTCAGGCCTCTATATGTCACTAAAGCAACATCTGACAGCTCTGTGCCAGCTTCTGCCTCCTCCAATGTGCTCCGCCATTATTAATGGAAACAATCTCCATCCCAGATGATTTAAAAATATACTCTTTTCTAAATATAGGCAAAGCTGCCTCTGCTTAACTACTACAGGCCAGAGTGAGAGGGACCAAAATATTGACATCCACTGGGTGTGGATAATTTGTTTTGATTTCTGCTGCTGCCCTCCTCATATGCCAACCAGTATGTTTCCTGCACACCTTGGTGGCAAATCTCCTCTTATTTAGCCTGAGGAAATGTGGTTGCAGCTCCAAAAGGAGTCTCCTTTGTTTATTTTTCCAGCCTGTGTCCAAAGGGTGTCAATGAGAGTGGAGCTTATGCAGCTATTTATAGCCTCTCGCCAGGCTGCACCTTGCAGCAGCAGAAGCCCCACCAGGTCGGAGCGGGAGGATATGATGGGGCAAGGTCCTCTGGGCAAGGAAAGGAGTGCAGGGGATAGGCTGGAGGGCAAGGAGAGGCAGTGAGGGGAGCAGAGGAGGTTGACAAAACAAGGGGCATGGTAGAGGGGAGCAGAGGCATTTGTCAAGGGATGGCAGCTGGAAGCATCAAGGGGTGGAAGCTGGGAGCATCCAAAATTGTTTGGGGAGCTATTCAGGGAGGGAGGTGGGTGGCAGCATCTTGGGACTACCCTTGCCTGGGATCTGGGAGTGCTTGTGGAGCGGGCAACAGGGAGCTCTGCCTCTTGGGAAGTGGATTTGGGGGCTGCAGGAGCATCCCATCTCATCCAGTAAAGCAGGAGAACTGAAAAGGGAGCAGTAGTGACGTTTGTCCTGTGGTGAGGGGGTGACTGGTTCCAGTGAGAGGCTTAACTAGGGCTGGAAGGTTGGGCCGCAGGCAATGGGGTGCATGGCCCTGTCTTTCCCCAGCATCACCCCTGGTCTGGAACAGACAGGCAGAATCATTCCCTGTGTGCAGCAACCCAAGAGGGTTTCAGCATCTTCCCCTCAGCTCTTGCCTTTGCTCTGGTCTCCACCACTGGCCTCTCTCCCTGGGGCTCTTGCCTGCATACTGCATCCCATCAGGGACAAGTCCCCTCCTGTTCACGGGTGGGTTTGATTCATGCCTGGCTTTATATCTGCAGGGGTGGAGTGAGAGCACCTCCCTGAAAGGGGGTGAGGGCAAGGTACCTGATACTAGTGTGGGGCTGGGAAGCAGAGGAGGGGTGAGATCCAGAGGAAGGCTGTGGGGCTGGGAAGCAGAGGAGGGGTGGGAACCAGAGGCAGGCTCTGGGGATGGGCTGTGTTTTGTTNGAGGGGGTGGCGAGCACCAAGGGATCCCGCATTTGTGAGCTAGTGTGTGCATGCCTGCTGTCCCCTGGGTAGGTGCTCAGAGCTTAGGGCCACCCCATTTTCCTAAGGGGGTGCAGGGAAGAAGCTGCAGTTCGTGCCCGAGGTATTGCTTGAGCTGGCAGGGAGAGCTGGGCTGTCCAGATGGAGGGATGAGAGGGAGGCAGGGAGAGACGGCAAGGCAGGCAGGGCTGGGAGGGGGGGAGCAGGGAGCTAGACACCTACGCAAACACAGAGTGAGAGGAGATCCTTGGATGCAAACACAGACACAGGCGTCCTCCTCCTCCTCCTCACATGCCCCTGATTCATTTCCACATGCCGTACACGTGACATGCTAATTCAGGGCTACTACAGAACTCCAGGGCGAGAGAGAGGAACAGGAGACAGAAAGAAAACCCAGTAAGGCACCAAACTGCAGATTTTTAAGGGCGGGGGGAGAAAATAGGGGGATTTGGAGCAGCTTAGCTGTGCCCTCCCCCCCAACCCCACTCTCCCTCCATGAATGGCCAAGAGCAGGAGTCCTCACCAGCAAGCCCTTTCCACCTCCACACGCCCCCGTACACCCACCCACGCACCACCGGCAGCAGCAGCAGCAGCGGCAGCAGCAGCACCTTGTGGGAGCAGCTCCACGTGCCCCCAGCACGATGCCAGCACACATCCCACCCTTCCCTGGGACACGGGGTTCCAGCAGCCGCAGGCTCCCCGTGGGCTTGGGGCAGAGTGAGCTCCCTGCCTCCTCCTTGGATGAGCTCGGGTTCTATATTTAAACACAGGCACATCAAGCTCTACGTGCTGCTGGGGGGGTGAGGGAGCTCCAAACATTCCCCTTGCAAACCCCAGGGATCCCCAAGGTGAATGCAGTTCTTTGGCAGTGGGGTGGGAAGTGTGCTCCACAAGGAAAGGAAGGTACCCCACTACCACTCCTTCCCAGTGCTTGGTGCCCCTGCCTCTATTCCTGAGCCACCACAGGCCACCTGCTCTCCTTGGCTCCAACAGTCACATCCCCGCTGTGCCAAGGACCTGATGAGGAGGGGCAAGAGAGAAGCCCAAATGCAGCTCTGGCTGTCAGTGGGGCTGAGGTAGCTGTAGCAATCCCACCACTCCAACTCCACCAGGGTACGGGGGAGCACAGGTTGATCCTCCCTACTTATACCTTCACCAACTTTATGTGGCCCCTTCCACTCTTACTATGCTGGGTCCAAAATGAATGAAGCCCCTTGGACTCCTCATTTCTAGCATGCAGAAATAACGTCACCACAAAGAGCTCTGCAGCTCGTTGCCAGCCGGCTTCCTCCCACCCCTTCTTTAAGGCTGCAAAGACCTGGAGAGCTTCACCTCCTCGGGTGCAACCAGCTGTGCCAGGGAGATGGGCAGGTGGAAGCAAATTTCCTCTTCAAAGCACCTTTGCCCCAGCATGGGTATTCTCATCTCAGCCATCCTGGGTGAACCAAAGCGGGTGTTAGAGGGGGGAGCAGGTGCCCAGTCCAGCTCAAAGCAAGTGCAGTGAGCATAAGCAGTGCTTGGGAGTGGTGGTGACTAGCAGCAGGGCTAGACCTCTCCCCAGCAAACAACCAGTGATGATGGGTGGGGCTTCCAGCACCCTTTGGGTTTAACCTTGAGCCCCTCCCTGCTCCCACTGCAGCAGATCAGTGATGATGGGGTGGTCAAACCAGTAGAGAAGGCCACCCAGGTAAAGAGATGCTCTTTGCTCCCATGGGGCAGGTTATTGTGCTGGGCAGCAGAGGGGAAAACCCCTATAAACCTCTCTTCTACTCCCCCATTTCTGTGGATAGGGAAGGGTACCAACAACATCAGTGAGGCATTACATCTCAGCAAAGGCTTCTTTGTGTAATGTCCTCACTAATTTAGTGGCCATGAGACAAGGGATTGAGTGGAGCTGATCTTTCTCTGTACTATTGAGCACCAAAAGTTTTTTGGGCTATAGCAGAACCGTAGGCTGGTTTTGCTCACTGGAGGAACCCTTCAGATGACTCTAACTGGAGATTTACCTTTTCCTGGACAGCATCTTAGACTGAATATTAGAAAGTTCTTCATCGTAAGGGTGATGAGACACTGGAACTGATTGCTTAGGAGGTTGTGCATGCCCCCTCCCTGGAGATGTTCAAGTCCAGGTTGGATGAGGTCTTGAGCAACCTGATGGAAAGGTGACCCTGGCCATAGCAGGGGGGGTTGGAACTAGATGATCTTCAAAGTCCCTTCCAACTCAAATCATTCTATGATCTTGTGTGCTGTAACTTTCAAAAAGCATAAGGGAGCAATGGTGGGTGTAGTCCTGGTGGTTTTTTCCTGTGAGCAGGCAGTGGTTATGATATTTTTTTTTTAATCTCTTAAGTGTTGACTTCCCTTCTCATTTTGGGAGCTAGAGGAGCTGGCTCTTGGCCCCAGGAAAGACATCTTAGCACGTTGCTTTCTCCTTCCTGCATTCCCGAGGAGCAAAGAGAGATGATCCAGTTTTCTGGCTGCTCTAGACCTCCCTGGGAGTGAAGGGGCTTTCTCTGCAAGACAGTGTTTTGAACCAAGACCTAGGAAGGCTGAGCATTTGGAAGCAAGAACCTGAACACAGGTTCTCAGGCCCCCCAGATTTAGCTACCAGAGCCTTTGATTGGAGACACTCTGCTCACTCAGGAGAAGCAGCCTGCATCAGTTCATGCAGAGAGAGGAGAGGGGAAGGTGGAGAGTGTTCAAGTTAAATATGCCACCCGAGTATTCTGAACTGACAGCCATGTGAAGTATAACAAAAATTCCCACAAGCTATCTAAGGCTGGCTGGAAAACAAAGCTTTCTCTCCAAGGCAGAAGCAGCAAAGGTCATTCAGAACACCCACCACAGTGTGTATTTTTAAACCCTGTGATGTCCATTCTCAGGGGCTGTAATCATCATCAGGGCTCCCCTTTAGCAGGGAGGCTTGGGCTAGATGATCCTCAGAGGTCCCTACCAAACCCCACCATGCTGAGATTCTGTCAGCAATCTCATTGCATGTTACAGACAGAGAGGCAAGGAGCCAACCCCAAAATGCTTCTAATGATCTAGATAGGGAGTTGCATGGGAAGGGACCACAAATATACCCACGCGCACACAAGTGCGTGGGTGCGTTATTTGATGTCTAGAATCCTGTCTCCTCACAGCGCTGCCCTGTAGTGATAGATGTTCCCCAACCCCAAAGAGGAAATCCCTGACCAAAGAATATGAAACCACAAGTGAAGATGATCTGAGTGTTCAGGCCAAGCTTAACGAGGTGCCCCACACACGTTCTGGGGAGCGTGCCTCTCCTTGCCTCTGGTAACAACCAGATTGCACCTCTGCCCATCTTTGCAGGAGCAAAGATCTTGGTTTTGTTGTGACTCTGTTAATAATCTGCCCTTCCCTCATGACACCAATTTGGTTGATTTCTTGTTTATTGCTCTTTCACCTCCTCCCATCAATAATCCAGCCGCACAGCCCCCAGGAGGTGGAGAACTAACTACTCATCTTGCCTAAGAAAGGAGTGATGTGAGAGCTGGGATGGGAGCCCCAGCATTCCCAGTTTCTCACCCCAGTCACAGTCCTGGGGACAGCAGTCACACAGCCTGTGACAGCAGGGCCATCCACTGGCTTTGAGAGGTCCATTCTGGCTTCTGTCTCCTTGGGGGTTTGACACAGAGAACAACTGCAGGATGGGCACATGTCAGTGAGGGCCATGGGTAGGTTCTGTGCTGTGGGTCTTGACTCTTCTCCAGCCTTGTACTTCCCAAATCAAAGTGTTGCAGCTGGGGTGTCTCAGGTGGATTAGGTCAAAGAATCATAGAACCACAGACTCACACAATAGTTTGGGTTGGAGGGGACCTTCAAGATCATCTAGTTCTACTCCTCCCTGCCATGGACAAAGACACCTTCTACTGGACCACGTTGTCATGGGGTTCTTTTTGCTTTTCAGTCCTTCTTGCCATTAACCTGTGACCCCAGAAAATGCCGTGTCAGGGACTTGGAAAGGGTGAGGAAAGAGAAAAGGCCATGAAGAACCATATCCACCCATGCTCTCCAGCCATATAGGTCAGGGAGAAGCCATTTTCCAAGCTCTACCTGCCCCAGGGATGAGCTGAGCTGCATTCTGCATCCATCGTGGCGTCCTTGCTAGATTCCATTAGCTAAACCTTTCTTGAACATTCCCCCCA
>VWZE01018583.1:112735-123061 GCA_013396675.1 Eubucco bourcierii
CAGGGAGCAGGGAGCAGGGAGCGGAGCGAGGCCAGCAGGGGGCCGGGGCTGGGTTTGATTCATAAAATCGGCGCCGTCTCCATTGACAAAACGGCGGCGCGGAGGAGCTGCTGAATGGGGCGCGCGCCGCTTCCCACCGGCGCGAGCTACGCTGGGGGCGGAGGGGCAAGGAGGGGCTAAATGTGGCCCTGGGGCTCTCTTGAAGGTAGGGGGGGGGGGTGGGGAGGGGGGAGAGGTGGAGGAACCGCTTGGGCTCCCAAAGGCTGCGGGAACTTGTCGGAGAAGCCTTGGCTGTCAGGAGGCTCAGAATTAGGGAATCCTAGAATCAGAGAATCTTAGAGCCCTTGAATCATAGGATCTCAGAGTCCTGGAGTTGAGAATCAGAGAAGCTCAAACCCCTTGATTCACACCACCAGAGAATCCTTGAGTCACAGCGTCTCAGAACTCTAGAATTCCAGAATCATAAAATCCTAGGGTCTTGCAATCCTAGAATCCCTGAATCACAGAATTCTAGAGTCTTGGAACCCTTGAATAATAGAATCCCAGAATCCTAGAATACTTGAATCATAGACTCACAGAATCTTAGAATACCAGAGTCCTAGAATCCTTGAATTTTAAAATCATAGAATCCCAGAAACTTTGATTCATAGGATCTCAGAATCCCAGAGTTACAGAATCAGAGAATCACGGACTCCTAGAATCATGGAATCCCAGAATCATCAAATCTTAGAATCTCAGACTCTCTACATCCTAGAATCTTAGTATTCCAGAACCACAGTATCCTAGAGACCCAGACTCACATAAGCCTAGCATCTTAGTGTGCCTTAGGTTGGAAGGGACCTTTGAAGGCAATGACAGCAACCATGCCAAAGCCACCTTTGTATTAATGTCCTCATTCATTTAGCCAACCATGAGACAAAGAGCTTAGTGGAGCTGATCTTTCTCACAGAATCCCAGCATGGTGGGCTTGGAGATCATCCAGTCCAAGTCCCCTACTAAAGCAGGGGCACCCACAGCAGCTTGCCCAGGATCACGGCGGCCAGATGGGTTTAGAATCGCTCCAGAGAAGCAGACTCTGCAGCCTCTCTGGCCAGCCTGCTCCAGCATAGCACAGAGAGCTGAAGGTATCTGGGGGTCTGTTAGATGCTGAGGATAGTTCTGCTCACTAGAGTAACCATACAGACATCTCTGAGAGGACAAAAAGCATCTTTGCCTTCTCCTGGACAGCATCTCTTGACCCTGGGGGCTGTTCACTGAGGGCAAGGCAGGAGGTTTCTTCAAAGCTGGATGCCGCCCCCCACCTTCCCACTTTCCTCCTCCCATCCCAAACTGTAACCCAAATTTCTCCTCTACGCTTTTTGAAGGTACAACACCCAAGATGCTGATGTGGAGTGTATCTGGAGATGCTTTGTAGCAAATATTCAGCTGCTGCTGACTGAAGTCTTGCTTTCAACCAGATTTCCCAATGCAAGTAAGAAAGGAAAGTATGAGGGGAACAGAAGCTTTCCTAGCTGGAAATCTCACAGGAAATGGTTGTTGCATTGGGTTTTTGGGGTCCTATCTTCTCAACTCGAAATAGAGGCAGATGTGCTGGGAGGCAGGTTACAACTTCACAATCAGACCTTATAGAACACATAACTGTTTAGGTTGGAAAAGACCTTTAGGATCATCCAGCCCAACCATTTTCTAACTCTCCTTAAAGTCATCTCATGAAAGCATCTCCTTAAAGCATCTCATCTATGTGTCTTTGCAACACCTGCAGCGATGGGAATTCAACCACCTCCCTGAGCAGCCTGTTCCAGTGTTTGAGAACTCTTTCAGTGAAGAGATTTCTTCTAATCTCCAACTTAAACCTCACCTAGTGCGATTTCAGGACATTTCCTCTCATCCTGTCACTTGTTCCTTGGGAGAAGAGACCAACACCCACCTGGCTCCAGCCTCCTTTCAGGGAGTTGTAGAGACCCAGAAGGTCTTCCACCTCAGCCCTCTTTTCTCCCTACTGATCAGCTCCAGTTCTCTCAGCTGTTCCTCACCGTGGCCTGTGGTTAGTAGAATAACTACTGTAGTTTAGCCCTGGCTATGGGCTAAATGCAGACAGCAGCATGCAGGCTGGATGCCTTTTACTATGGTACCAGCCTGGCAAGGCTTTGGTAGTGCCAGAGCTGATCATGATTTTGCTTTTGTTAAATTCCAGATAAATCCCCCCATCCTCAGGTTCCCGGCCCTCTGTGCAGACCAAAAATTTCCCTTTGGAGTTCAAGTTGTGAGGGTAATGCTTCTTCACATGGGGATGAGGGAAAGAAGACATCTTCCTTTGATAAGACCCTACCTTGAGTACTGTGTCCAGCTCTGCAGCCCCTGTTACAGGAAAGTTAAGGCTGTGCTGGAGTGTGTCCAGAGAAGGGCCAAGAGGATGGTCAGAGGGCTGGAGCTCATCTCCTTGTGAGGACAGGCAGAGAGAGTTGGGGTTGTTCAGTCTGAAGAAGAGAAGGCTCTGAGGAGACCTTATTGTGGCCTTCCAGTATCTGAAGTGGGCTACAAGAAAGCTGGGGAGGGACTTTTTAGGGTGTCAGGTAGTGATAGGACTGGGGGAAATGGAGCAAAACTACAAGTGGGTAGATTCAGACTGGATGTTAGGAAGATGTTTTTCACCATGAGGGTGCTGAGACCCTGGCACAGATTGCCCAGGGAGGTGGTGGAAGCCTCATCTCTGGAGGTTTTTAAGGCCAGGATGACCTTAACCTCTGGATGTTTTTAAGGATGTGGCTGTGAGCAACCTGATCTAGTGTGAGATGTCCCTGCCCATGGCAGGGGGGTTGGAACTGGATGATCCTTGTGGTCCCTTCCAACCCTGACAATTCTGTGATTTTGTGACCTGGAGCTAAACACAGCCATTTGTTTGTCTACTCTGCTACCTGGGTCACACATGGTGTCTGCTGCTCCTAAACCCATGAGCTGGGTAGCCTGTCCAGCCTGCAAACCTCTTGGTTCTTCTTCCAGAACTGAACCTTCTGTGGTCATTCTTGGCAGTCTTTGAGCACAGGATTTGATTAAAAAAGCTGAACAGAGCAAGACTGTGTCAGTCTCACCTACCGTTATATTTGGTGACTTACCTCGGCCATGCCTCCCTCCCCATTCCTAACTGTTCTTAGCCTGCTGTCTTCTTGTAGGCTCTCCTCCACTTGAACCCAAAGCACTGCATGCAGCTAGCTGCCTCCTTTCCCCATCCTTTAGGTGCTCAGAAGGTTTGTTGCTGCACAGGTAGCATGGTGCCTCCCCCTTCTAGAAAACTCCAATATTCACCAGACTGCAACACCTGGGAAGTCAGCAACAGAACACTGAGAGAAACACCTCTCCTCAACACCACCTTAAGGGTGTCCTACTGGCATTAGCTCCTGGGAATGGCACAGTAACAAATGAGGAGGCTCATAAATAGACCTGAGGCACTTTCTTTGTTTGTGCTATAATTAGAACCACAGGCAACAAATTGGAAAGCCAGCATTTGTCTGCATCTCTTCTGAGGGTGGTGGCCGTGGTGGCTGTAGCTGTATTGATTAGCTATTGGAGCAGCTTGGGGAAGCTCACATCATCACATAGGGCAGGAGATGGAGTCTACAGTGTTTAGTTTCACAGGATCCCAGCCTGGTGGGAGTTGGAAGGGACATCTGGAGATCACCCAGTCCAACCCTTCTGCTAATGCAGGGTGCCCCACAGCAGCTTGCCCAGGATTGCACTGTCCAGGTGGGTTTGGGATCTCTCCAGAGGAGGAGATTCCCCATGACCCTCCTGTGTTGGGCACTGGCAAGGCTGCTTCTCAAATACTAGGTTTGAATTTGGACCCTCACTACAAAAAGGGCATTGAGGTATTGGAGTGGGTCCAGAGAAGGACAATGAAGCTGGTGAAGGGTCTGGAGAACAGGGCTGGAGAGGAGCAGCTGAGGAACCCGGGGGTGTTCAGCCTGGAGACAAGGAGGCTGAGGGGAGACCTCATTGCTCTCTGCAATTCCCTGGAAGGAGGCTGGAGTGAGGTGGGGGTTGGTCTCTTCTTCCTAGTATGAGATGATAGAGAGGAAATGTTGTGAAATGGTGCCAGGGGAGGTTTAGGTTGGAAGTGAGGAAAAATTTCTTTGCTGCAAGAGTGGTCAGGGGTTGGCACAGGCTGTCTGGAGTCACCATCCCCGGGGACATTTCAAGAAATGTGTGGACGTGGCACTCTGGGACCTGGTTTGATGGCCGTAGTGGAGTTGGGTTGAAGGCTGCAACTGTTAGAGATCTTTTCTATCCAAAACAGTTCCATGATTCTATGTCTGCCTGTCTCAGAGCCTAGGATTCTTACTGGAACTATTTCACAAAATGAAACTTTGCCTGTCTTTCTCCAGTGCCCCAGTAAGGACCTGCACTGACACAGCTTCACAAAGTTCAGACAGTGAAATTGTTTAATTTATGGGAGCAACTTGCACAACAGGCTTGGGATTGCTGGTGATAAAGGCACTAACTGCAAGATGATTGATCTCAGAATTAATAAATCCTGGGTAACATCTGACACAGTTGGAGACACAAACCTTTGCCATAGCTGCAATACAGACCAGAAATGCAGCCAGAGTTCAGCCATCTCCTCACCAAGAAAGGTGTCCTTGTCTTGGGTGGAGGAGAAGGAGCACAGCCCATTGACCATCCTCATCTCTGTCTTTCCTCCCACCTGCTGATGCACCTTTTGCTGCTGGCCATGGTGCTCCTGCACCCCATGAGATGTTCCTCTTGGGAGTTTTTATACCCTAGCCCTATCTGTCTCTGCCTCCCAGGTGGTGTTGAGCATGATTTGGGTGGAGAGTTGAGGAACATAGTCATCTCAGTTTGGCTCATTAGCATACTAAGGACAGTTAACTTTGATATTAAAACTCCAGTTAATTAGAGAAAGGCTTTTGCTTGGGCACCCTGGCCCTCAAAAAGTGCTTTGAAATTGGGTGATTATGTTATTTGAGCCCTGCTTCATCAGTTTTAGCCAAAACAGGGCCAGCTTATCTCCACAAGACTTCCTCCTTCAGCTGTTTGGCAGCCAGCTTCACAGGTCTTCATTTAACACAAAACACCTGCTGATGGTAAATGATCTTGGTCCCCTCTCTGGGCAGCCTGGCTCCATCCTCTTGCCGCCTCCACCCTTTAGTTCTTGCTGAGCATTGCTCAGATCCCCTCTCAGGCTGCTCTTCTCCGGACTCAGCAGCCCCAGGGCTCTCAGCCTTTCCTCCTCACAGAGATGCTCCAGGCTCTTCAGTATCTTTGTAGCCTCCAATGGACTGTCTCCAGTAGTTCCCTTTCTCTCTTGAACTGGAGAGCACAGATCTGGACCCAGTGTTACAGATATGGCCTCACTAGGGCAGAGTAGGGATGGATGAGAACCTCCCTTGACCTTCTGAACACCAACAGAGTTTTTGCTGTTGTGTTTGTAGGAATGGCAGGAATGGACAGTAGCCTGATGGTCTACATCCCTGTTGTCTCTTGTTTATTGGAACAGGTGAGTAAGGCCATCTGGCAGAAGGAATCTGGGGAAAAAGGGATAAGTCAGGATAAATTTTAGCATGATGTGTGTAAGCTCATTACTTGAACACAGCCAAACGTAGTTTGCATCCTTTTGCTGTGTGTGACTTTCCCTGGAGTCCTCCATGCTTGTTTCCAGTGTGCCTGCTGATGTGGATGAAGGTGGGTGCTGGTGTGCAGGTGAGGACCTTGTAATGGCACAGAGCTCAGAAGGCAGAGTTGAAACTGCATTGCAAACAGCATATGCAAGACAATTTTCTATCTCGAAGGTTTCCATGCTTCCTTTCAGTCAGTCTTTGCTTCCCTGTTTCCTGAAAGGAAATTTAATTCCCTCTGAGAAAGGTTCTGGAACATCCATTCTTCTGTTCATACCTTACCCCCCACAAAACATAGAATCATACAATGGTTTGGGTTGGAAAGGACCTTGAAGATCATCTAGTTCCAACTTCAGTGACATGGGCAGGGACACCTTCTACTAGACCAGGTTGTTGTCCTTGAGCAGCTCCAGGGAGAGGGCATCCAGTTCTGGTGTCTCACCTTTTCCATGTCCTGAGCCCCGGGTACACCGCATTTGGTTCACTCTTGTGCTTCACTCTCCTTTGTCCTCCTGCGATTGCGAGGACCAGCATGGAGCCCCAGAGAGGAGCTGGGGAAGGTTTGGGGAGGACAAACATGAACAGAGCATGTACAATGCGCAGGACACCTGAAACATAGCACTCCAAACCTTGGGTGTGAAGTCTGTGAAGACCATCTGCTCAGCTTCTTCCATTCCTCCTCACTGCTTTCATCCTCTCCCTTCCTTCTGACTCTTTTTTTCCAGTGCTCCAGCTCCTCTTCAGTCCCCTCCATTACTTTGTACCTCTGTGTCTTCTGACAACTTCCTTTTCTTCTCCATGCACTGTTTGTAGTTGTCCTTCCTCTATCTCTCTTGGGCCATCTCAGCTTCACTCTTCTTCTTCTCACCCCACGCTCCAAGGTAACTTCAGAGGCAAGGAGGAGCATGGCAGTGCTGTAAGCCATGAGGGCAGCAAGATGGGGAATGAGAGGTGAGGTCCAGCCCTGGTGTGGTGCATTGGGAAGTGGGTTGGCAGCCCTGGAAATGCAGAGGTTGAGTGCTGGTCGAATGAAAATGCCATACAAAGGGAAAGCTTCAAGTGACTCTGGTCAGAGCTGGGCTCGGTGCTCATCAGAAGAGCAATGAGATGGACTACGTTATGGAGGGAAGGGAGGGAGTTTTCTAGATTGTTCCCATCACTCCCTACCCACCCTTCATCCTTCACCAAGTCTCTCACCACATCTCTGGGCTCTGGCTTCAGGTCTTTTCCCTTCCCTTTTATATCCCGACGCCTTTCAACCCCTTCCCTCTGACCTCACCAGAGGTCTAACCTCTCCTGCAGACTCTTCTCCTCTCTGCACCCACCCTGCTTAGCCAATGCACTTGCCCCATATCCTTCCCTTTGTTCACCACCATTGCCCCCAAAATGGAAAATATGTGGAAACTGCACAACAGTTTGTGTTGAAGGGGCTTTGGATCAGTGACTTACTGGGGCAGGTGACTGGGTTGCTTGTTTTGCTTTGACTTCCCTTGATCCAGGTAACCTAATCCTGTTTTAGTTTTGGGTTTTTTTTTTTTTTTTCATCTGTCTCCTGTCTTCCCTCCATGAGTTGTGACCAATTTTTCCTGACTGCTTCTGTTTCTAAAACAACACTGGGCTGTTTATTTTGGAGAACTCACCGGCCCTGGTTTTAAGTCAGAGTTAGAGGGATCTGGACAAAAGGTGGCCTTGTAAAACCTAAGTTGCGTCTACAACGCTCCGTTCCCAAAAGCTGTCAGCAGAAGCCACCTGTGCCGTGCACAGGTGCAGCTCAGGTGGAGCCAGAGTCACCTGGTATCACCTGGAAACTTTCTGGCCTCAGCACATGTCTGAGCACCCATGTGTGCTTTGCTGCCTTTGGCTTGGTGCTTGGCCCTCAGCTGGTGTGGGGCTTCTGCTGAAGGGTCAGTCGCTTTTGCAGGAGGTGTTTAAAGGAGAACATGAGAAGTTCCACCTGAACGCGAGGAGAAGCTTCTTTGGTGTGAAAGTGCTGGAGCCCTGAAGCAGGCCGCCTGGTTGTGATCCTGGGCAGGTTGCTGTGAGTGCCCCTGCTTTAGCGAGGGACCTTAGATGATCTCCAGAGGTCCTTTCCAATGCCTGCTGTGCTGGGATTCTGTGCATAAATGACTCACAGTGACTGTGATTTCACTCATACCTCTGATCCCCACCTCAGAACTCTGGATGGAGTCCCTGCTCATACCAGTGCCAGACATGGAGTCACCAGCAGCCTGCAGATACAGCTGCAGCCATATCTGTGTGGTTGTTCAGCCTGGAGAAGGCTGTGGAGAGACTTCAGAGCAACCTGCCAGTATTTCAGGTGGGCTACAGGAAAGCTGCAGAGGGACTTTTGCAGTTGCATGTGCAACAAGACGTGTGGTGATGGCTTCAAACTGGAAGAAGCTGGATGTAGATGAGGTATTAGGAAGGAATTCTTCCCCATGAGGGTAGTGAGGCACTGGAACACGTTGCCTAGAGAAGTTGTGGAGGCTCTGAGAAGCCTGGTGGTGTTCAAAGCCGGGCTGATTGGAGCCTTGAGTAACCTGATCTAGTAGGAGATGTCCTTGCCTAGAACAGAGGGTTGGAACTATATCATCTTTAAGGCCCTTTACAACCCAAACCATTCTATGATGACATGAAATAAAGGGACTTGAGAGATGCCCAGAAGAGAATGCTTCTTGCTCAACCCCCTCTGAATTTGCCCCAGGTGACATTATGCCAGGGAGGCTGCATCAGCATCATGACAATCACTTCAAGCCCATGATTAGCATCTGGGCCTGTCTTGTATTTCCTCATTAAGCAGGTGATGATGCTTCTTCCTCACCAGAGCAGAGCACAAAGTTCTCCAGGTTGTACCTGAACACACCCAGGGCTGAGATGCCTCCACCCGTGCTGAGCTGTGGCAGTGATTAATCATCTAGGCCCTGCTCCTCCAAGCAGGCATGAGTTGGATGTTACTCCTCTGAGTAATCCCTTTGGTTTCCAAATAGATTAGTCACAGCCTCAACGCCTGGCACGTGAATGAATGTTTGCGGGGCGAGAGCCCTATTTATGGCCTGCTCTTGCAAATTGTTGGTGTCTAGCGTGGTGCCTCTGTTCCTCAACAGCTTCATCCATGCTTGGAGGAGAGAATAAAAAAGCCTCCAGCACTCCCTTGGACTGTGAAGGTTGCGGGACAAAGTCTGCTGTGAATGCATGGCTTATCTGTTTAGGGCCAAGGAGCTGGTGAGGGGATTGGAGGTCTTATGAGGGGAGGCTGAGGGAGCTGGGATTGTGCAGTCTGAAGAAGAGGAGGTCGAGGGGAGACTTCATTGCTCTCTACAGTTATCTGAAAGGAGGTTGGAGTGAAGTTGGTGTTGGCGTCTTCTCCCAAGTAACTAATGACAGGACAAGAGGAAAGGGCATCAAGCTGTGTTAGGGGAGGTTTAGGTTGGATATTAGGAAGGGTTTGTTTTCTGAAAGAGTGGACAGGCTGCCCAGGGAGGTGTTGGAGTCACCATCTCTGGAGGTGTTCAAGAAATGAGCACTTTGAGGCATGGTCTAGTGGTCATAGAGGTGTTGGGTAGCAATTGGGCTTTTCCAGCTTTGTTGCTGATTCTGTGATTCTGTATCTCTATGATTCATAGTGTAGATCGTGGATAGACACAGCTGCATCGCGCCATGGGTATGGACCTGCTTCAGGCTCCCAAGCTCACTGCTGTCAATGGCTTTTACCATCCTTTACAACCATTAAGATTGGAAAAGATCTATAAGGTCATCAAGCCCAACCATGCCAATGCTTGCCAGCAAGGTGGTTGAATCCCTATCCATGGAGGTGTTTAGAAGACATAGAGATGTGGTGCTGAGGGACATGGTTTAGCACCAGATTTGGTAGAGTTAGAAAATGGTTGGACTTGAGGATCTGAAAGGTCTTCTCCAACCAAAACAATTCTAAGGTTCTATGATCTGAAAAGTCATCTCCAACCAAAACAATTCTATGGCTCTATGATCTGAAAGGTCTTCTCCAACCAAAATAATTCTGTGATTTGAAAGGTTTTCTCCAACCAAAACAATTCTAAGGCTCTATGATCTGAAAGGTCATCTCCAACCAAAACAGTTCTAAGGCTCTATGATCTGAAAGGTCTTCTCCAACCAAAATAATTCTGTGATTTGAAAGGTTTTCTCCAACCAAAACAATTCTAAGGCTCTATGATCTGAAAGGTCATCTCCAACCAAAACAATTCTAAGGCTCTATGATCTGAAAGATCTTTTACAACCCGAATAATTCTATGATTCTAAGATCTATCTTGCATCAAGCAGTGTAAATGGAGGTGGTGGGTTTTTTTTTTTTCCCCTCTCCTCCTCTTTCTTTCTGCAGATTAAATCAGTTTTGCCAGGTGAAGACAAGATGGAGCCCCGGTAAGCAGCTTGTGGATTTAAAATCCCCCAGCCTTTAATGAAATTCCTGCGGGCTGCCGTGTCCTTCCCTTGTGAAATCCAGCCGCATGCAGGAGGGCCGGGGCGACCACACTTGTGAATGTACCATCGCCGCGCATTACCGCCGCTCTGCTGCATCGCTGTGGCATGAATGGGGGGTGACATGTGCATGCCCACAGGTCCACGTGAGAGAGGTGGGGGTGAGGAAGGGAAGGATATTTTTAAACCTGAATCTAAGAGGGAGTGCGGGCGGGAGAAAAAAAAGAAAAAAAAAGAAAGAAAA
>VWZE01018584.1:0-21042 GCA_013396675.1 Eubucco bourcierii
ACTTGTAATATTCATTATTGTAAATACTGTTTTAGATAAGAGTTCTCAGCAAAGTTCTGAGTGAAATAGACAGGGGTGGATTGTGCTGGTTTGAGGCTAATTGGAATATTTTAATAGAGAAAATTGTATTATGGGCTGTGAAAGGAAAACAATGGTGATGTCTACTTCACTCACAGGCTTGCTGAGANCTACTTCACTCACAGGCTTGCTGAGATGTTTAGGAAAAGAACTCAAAACATAGATAGCACAGTCAGTCTGTCTCTGGGGCACAGCATCTCGTGCAGTCTAGCTTCTGGCTTCTTTCTGCCAATTAATCTTCACTAACCACTTTCCCTCTAACCCCCCTAGCTGATCCTCCAAACTCACCCTGCGTGTAAGGCAAACCTTGGGGTAAGATACAGGGGTGGGGGATAACGTGGAAGGGTGGTTGAGAGCCCCTTCTGGGGTCTCTGATTTCTGGGAGGGGAGTTGTGTTTCTGTATTACCTTTAACTTGTCTATGTCTGTAACTATTCCTGTCTATTGTGTCTATCTCTGCTTGTCCATTGTGCTGAGCTGTAAATAGAGCTTCAGTCCTTAACTTCCATCCGGTTGAGTTCCAGTCTGGGTCATTTTACAAAGTGTGGGGGTTGGGGAACTCCCAAACCATCACAGGCTGGAAGAGACCTCTCAGATCACCAAGGCCAGCCTATAACCTAATACCACAACACTAGCTAAACCATGCCACCAAGTGCCACATCGAATCTTTTCTTAAAGACGTCTAGGGATGGTGACTCCACCACCTCCCTGGGCAGTCCATTCCAGTGCTTAATTGCCCTTTCTATGATGAAGTACTTCCTAGCATCCAACCTAAACCTCCCCTGGCACAGTGTCAGACAATGCTCTCTGTTACTGGTTGCCTGGGAGAAGAGCCCAATCCCCACCTGACTACAACTTCCTTTTAGGTATTTGCAGAGAGTAATAAGGTCCCCTCTAAGTCTGCTCTTCTCCAAGCTGAGAACAACAAAGGAATACCACAGAGCATTTCACTTCAGTTATTTCAAAACCATCATGCAGTTTATAAAGTAACCACTAAAATTCGTCTGGAGACTGTGAATTCCACCTGTGGAGTGGAATTTAACTGTGGAGTGCTAAAGTCTTAATTTTGCTTGCATGCTCTGATCAGATCTGTTAACAGAACTACACTGTTACGGTATGCAGTCAACTCTATACATTAAAGTGAAGATGATTTGTAAAGAAATAAAAGCCACATTAAAGTTTGGAGAACATAATCTCAGGTTCCTATTAACATTCCCTGTGCCATCTTGTGTAGGTGATGCTATTCTGCCAGGAGACCTAGACTGGAAAATCCTTTGAGGTCCCTTCCAGCTCCAACATTCTGTGATTCTGTGCACATAAGAATGCACTTGAGAAAAAAATAACAAGTATTTTTGACTAATAGTGGTTCACAGGATCAGAGGATGTCAGGGGTTGGAAGGGACACAAAGAGATCATCGAATCCAACCCCATTGCCAGAGCAAGAACAGACAATCTAGCTCAAGTCACAGAGGAACACATCCAGACAGGCCTTGAAAGTGTCCAGAGAAGGAGACTCCACAGCCTCTCTGGGCAGCCTGTGCCAGTGCTTCATTACCCTTACAGTAAAGAAGTTTCCCCTTCTGTTGAGGTGGAATCTCCTGTGCTGCAGCTTACATCCATTGCTCCTTGTCCTACCACAGGGAGCAAGTGAGAAAAGCCTGTTCCCCTGCTCCTGACACCCAGCCCTCATTTATAAACATTTCTTAAATCCCCTCTGTCTTCTCTTCTCCGGACTAAGCAGCCCCAGGTGCTCAGCCTCTCCTCACCAGGTAGTGTTCCAGTCCCCTCATAGCCCTCCCCATGATCCCCTCCAGCAGATCTCTGTCCCTCTTGAACTGGGGAGCCCGAAACTGAAGGCAGTACTCAAGATGAGGTCCTACCAGTGCAAAGTAGAAGGGGAGAACATCTCTGGATCTGCTGGACACCTTAATACATCCCAGGATCCCATTGGCCTTCTTGGTTCTTCTTGGTGCAGACCTGTTCTGGTGCAGTTTACTATTCCTCCCCAGATGCAGGACTCTACACTTGTCCTCGTTGAATCTCCTTTGGTTCCTCTGCGCCCAGTTCTCCAATCTGTCCAAGTCTCACTGAATGGCTGCACAGCCTGCAGCTGTATCAGCCAAGTCTCCCAGTCTGGTGTCATCAGCAAACTTGCTGAGCAGACTCTGTCCCATCATCAATGTCACTGATGAAGATGTTGAACAGCACCAGACCCAGCACTGATCCCTGGGCGACTCCTCTAATTACAGCTCTCCATCTGGACCTGGCACCATTGATCACCACTCTTTTACCTCTGTCTTGTAACCAGCTCCTAATCCACCTCACTGTCTGCTCTTCCATCCCACACTTCTGAAGCTTGCTCACTGGGATGTCACGGGAGACGATGTCAAAGGCCTTGCTAAGGTCAATGTAGGCTACATCCACTGCTCTCCCTGAATCTACTCATTCAGTTATATCATTATAGAATGCTATCAGGTTAATCAAGCATGATTTCCCCTTGGTAAATCCATGCTGATGACTACTGATGACCTTCTCCTCTTCCAAGTGCCTTAAGATGCCCTCCAGAAGGAGCCACTCCATTTTTCCAGGGATGGAGGTGAGGCTGACTGCTCGAAAGTCTCCTGGAACCTCTTTCTTGCCCTTTTTGAAGACTGGAGTGACATTGGTTCTCCTCCAGTCCTCAGGCACCTCTCCTGTCTACCATGATTTGGCAAGAATGATAGAGAGTGACGGAGCAATAACATCAGGCAGTTCTCTCAGCACCTTTGGGTGCATCTCATCAGGGCCCATGGACTTGTGCATGTTCAATTTGTGTAACTGATCCCTAACCCAGTTTGCACTGACCAGTGGGGGAGCAAGTTCTTTTACAGGACTGCACCAGAAATACCAATGGTCCCTCTGACATTCACATCCACAAATTTCTGGAAGAGATCTTAAAAAGCAAGAGGGATATGCTTGTTTCACTTTTCCATAGAGAAAGGTTGTCCTACCCATAAAATCAATAGTTTTGCTACACCAGGAGCAGGGTTTTTAAATCCTCAAAAGGAGGTAATGCTGGTAACAAGAACTGAAAGCACTGCATGGGCTGAGATATGGCTGAAGAGACAACATGCAGAAGAATGCAGGCTGACAGGAAGGAGCCAAGAGGAAAATAGGATTTGATGAGGTTGATGTGGCACAAGGGAAACATAAGCAGACAGGAACGCCTTGTGGACCAAATGAAGTTAATGTCACCAAGCTAATCTAGGTACTTAAGTACACAGCATACTACATGGAGTCTAAAAGCTGAAATGCAAAGAATGGAGGAAAAGGAAAAAAAAAAAAAAACAATGTCTTTGTGTGAACAGAATACTTTCAGAAGCAAAACCACACAAAGGGAAAAAAAGAGTGTGTTAGTTGGAGCCACATGATCCACAGTTCAGATGAGCAAATTTCTGTCTCTGGCCCACTGCAGGTTTTTTCTAAGGCAGTAAAAGATTCAGTGTCACTTGCATGTTTCTCCAAAGAGCTAGTCAGTGCACAGGCAGGGATTTGAATAATTTACAGTGGAATGTCATTAATCCTGCCACTCTAGGACTTTATCAAAGTGCAGATTAATGAGGGGTCATATAACTTCAATGTGCTACTACTAACACAAGCAATCACTCTGCTGCTGAACTATTATACTTCCTTACTGAGCATGAACACTTTAATGAAAACAACAACTTTAAGTGGTTGTATAGGAAAAGAAGCTTTTTAGCAGAGACAGTAGTGACTTAACTTGGGGCTACAATAATTTACAAAAATTTGGTCTGGAGGCTAGAACACCTCTTCTATCAGGATAGGTTGAGGAACAGGCAGAGGCAGTGGAACACTAGAACAGGTTGCCCAAGGAGGTAGTTGAGGTTCTACCCTTGGAAATATTCAAGGTCAGGCTCAACAGGACTCTGAGCAACCTACTCTACTGAAGGATGTTCCTGCTTGCTACAGGTGGGTTGGATTGGATAACCTTTAGAGGTCCCAGTCATAGAATCATAGAATCATAGAATGGTAAGGTTGGAAGGGACCTCAAGGATCATCTAGTTCCAACCCCCTGCCAGTCAACTTGAACCATTCTATGATTTATCCTCCACCACATGAAAAAGTTAAGAGGCACATTAAATAAATACACAAATGAATCTGACAACAGAATCCTTAGTGATTTCTTGCCTCTGTAGGAGTTTCCATTCCACAGACTGAAGAACCTACAGTGTATTCTGCATTGCTCCAAAGTGAGTGCAGTATCTTGAACTGAGTGAATCTATCTCTTTTCCCTCCACTCAATCTAACTTGTATGGCAATTCACTGCACCAGGGCTGGGATTCTAATGCATAGGATGGAAGTAGGTTGGTACTAATATACCAGGTTGAACTGAGGTTAATGTCAGTTCAGGGAGGGTAACTGGTTGTTTCATAACACTGACTCTGTCCTTGCATACGAGCAACTGAATGCAAGCACCCAGTGCATGCTGACTGTGCTGCCTGGCAGGAAAAGTGATTTTAATGGACTACATTAATACTAATAACTCCACCCCAAAAAACACTAAAAACTTGACTGCACAACTGCACTGTCTGACTAAAGTCTATAGAATACTGTATATATATCAATGTGCAATAAACAAAGTATTCTCTGGTGGTTTAAACATTTAGTCAGCTAGTGCAAGAACAGAAACTAAGACTCAAAGAACTAACACCCTGAAGTATATATAGTTTCTAAACTGACCGTCTGTATGTGGGCTAGCTGCTCAGATGAAATAAGATCATTAGCATTTAAAAGTGTTTGCTGTGATGAGCTAATATTGACTACTGGACTGGAGACATGATAAAAACCAGCCACATGGTAACTGCTACTCTTCAATTTCAGCTTTGTCCAGGAGTTAACACTGATATGACACTACACAGAAACAGTACCCTACAAATCGGACAGAGCACAGACAGCAGCATGCTTTGTTGATACCCTCTGCTAATAGGAGAAGGCAGTACTCCTCTTTACATGAGGAGAATTAATAAAATTACTTTTGCTGAAACTGCAGCTCTTCTACGTGATTGAAGTTAAAGCTCATCTCAATGACCTCACCTCAGCTTTGAAGCTAACATCAAGAACTGTATTTGGGGAGGTGTCTAAAATTCTAGAAAATAATGATGATTAATAGCATGATGACAGGGTTAAATAAAAAGGGAAACTTTAAAGCTTGTAAAACCAAAAGTGTTCTGTTAACTCAGAAGTGGATTAGAGTGTTCATAGTGCTTCAGGACTCGACACCATGTAAAGGCTGATTTATACTCCAGGCATCATAATGCCTACCTACTTCAGAATGACAAATAGCACTGCGCTGAGATCTCAATGGTAGCCCCAGAGCACTAACAGCAAATGTCTTCTATCTTAATAGCTGAGCCTCTGCAATTCTCACTTAAAATTCTGGACGTTTAACACTTCTCATTGCATCTAAATCCAGATACAAAAACCTTCACATCAAACTATTTACCTCAAGTGAAATTTACCCTGAATAATTCATAAGCAGAAAGGAGGCTGGAAGTGAAGGAGCTGAAGAGCGTTTTAATGAAGTCTAGAGTTTAAAATATAATGGTATAAAAGCTATTACTGATCTATTCTAACCTTATAAGAAAGAGTATCAGTCTCTGTAACAATGAATGATCCTAATGAACAGGAAAAGAAACATGGTTCAGGTGTCTTGTTGTCAGTGACTGATGCTGCTAACAGAATCTCACAGATTACTGCAGAGAAAGGATTGCTATTTGAAGTGATTCCTGACAAAGGATCTGAAGTGTTCAGATTGATTCTTATTCATCTTGTTCCTGTGAAGAAGCGCTGAACCTTAAAATAGCTATAATAAGCTGCAATTCAATTAGAATAAAGCATGAAAGTCAAGAAAACACACAGAATGCAGGGCTAATGTTATGATGACTTTTACCTAATAATTTTTCAACTCTTAAACAGGCAAGAAAATAATAAAATAATATATCACTATGTATTACAGATGGTCATTTCGCTGTAAGAATCAGGTTTATTATTTTCCTGTTTCAAAGCCTCTTTATGAGACAGATATCACTACAATGCATAGTTGATTTCTTTGGGATATCAGCGACAAGCCAGCACTGTCATCAAATAGCATTTGCCTTCTAAGCCAGCTTCTGACTTACAGTGAATGTTGTTCATTTTAGCTCCTTACCCCCCAAAACTGTGAAGAGTAGAAAGAGGTTGTGAATTGAAAACTCAGCAATATCACTAACTTTCAGAATTTTAGGAAAATTAATGTCTTCAAGTAAAGCTCTTCTGCATCACTGGTAAATGAGTCCTGTCTTCTGTGTTAACCATTAACAGCTTCAGTGCATGAGCTATGATTAAGGTAACAGGAATAAATAATTCAGGTTTTGCTGTGTATGACCACATACTTGAGATGGTTTATGCTGTATTTCCTTTTTCCTTCTTTACTCCCCCACTACGATGTCATAAATTGGGTTGCTGATTAAAAGTATGTTTCTACCCCAAGAATATGAGTTAAGACTTGCAGAGTAGTATGCTCATGATAAAAGTCCCTTAGAAACAGGTATTCTTCTAGGCAACACTAATGAAAGTGTAGACACATAACAATATGGCAACGACACACTGGAGAAAAATTCCTTCAGTTTTCAAGTACATACCCAAATCTGACTCAGCTGTAGTAAAGCATCACAGTCTCACAGTACCACCAAGGTTGGAAGAAACCTCAAAGATCATCAAGTCCAACCTGTTACCACAGACCTCAAGACTAGACCATGGCACCAAGTGCCACGTCCAAACCCGCCTTGAACACCTCCAGGGACAGTGACTCCACCACCTCCCTGGGCAGCCCATTCTAGCAGTCAGTGACTCTCTCAGGCAAGAACTTTCTCCTCACCTTCAGCCTAAACTTCCCCTGGCACAGCTTCAGACTGTGTCCTCTTGTTCTGCTGCTGCTTGCCTGAGAGAAGAAAGCAACCTCCTCCTGGCTACAACCACCCTTCAGGTAGCTGGAGACAGCAAGAAGGTCTCCCCTGAGTCTCCTCTTCTCCAGGCTAAACAATCCCAGCTCCCTCAGCCTCTCTTCATAGGGTTGTGCTCGAGGCCTCTCCCCAGCCTCGTTGTCCTTCTCTGGACACGTTCAAGTACCTCAGTACTTGAAGGAGTTAACTCTTTTGAATACCTTTAGAGTATTACTTTATAAAAGGTGTTCCCTAATTAGTGTTGTGATTCAGAGCTGAAGTACATGTAGAAGTTTGCCTCATTCTGGAGAAAGAAGAGAAGTTTCCGTGTAAGACATCTTAAGCTGGGGATATTGAAATTAAATTTACTGATCAAAGATTTTTGTAAGGCAAGTGACTTGAATTTTCCAGGTTTTATTTCCCCACTGTTAGGTGTATTTCTTAGAACTCTGAAAGGCTAAGGAGTCTTCCTATATATCTCTGTTAAAGGGACTACAGATAATTTTCAGAAAGTTACATAGATGGCACAGTAAATAATGCTGTTCCAATACCAATATTTTAAACACAGGCTATGGAATTGTTCAGTAGCAAATACAAATAACCATTTGCCCAAGTATTCCTTTCCAGCACCAAGGCAGTACTTTGCAACACATCATATCAGATCCATCTAACATTTATTTTCTGTGAATTTTATGAACTTTTACCCCATATTCCTGAGACATTTGGGTAGAATTAAGATTATATACAGAAAATTGAAACATATCTCTGATTCCTCCGTTGAGATGGTAGAAAACAGCTAGCAGTGCTAGGGTCAAAGACTATTTCTCTTGGACTTTAATGTAGAAAAGGTAGTTAAATTCAACTGAACTGAGAAATAACTATGAATCACAGAAACATCCAAGTTGGAGAAGCCCCTCAGGATAACAAAGTCCAACCAATGACCCTATTCTACAAGGTTCACCCTAAACCATATCCCCAAGCACCACATCCGATTTTTAAACATCCATGACTGGTGACTCCACCACCTCCCTGCTGAGCAGCCCATTCAAGTGCCTGACCACTCTTTCTGTGAAAATTTTTCCTAATACGTAGTTTAAACCTACTCAGTCACACTTTGAGGTCATTCCCTCTTACTCTATCACTGTTTACCTGTGAGAAGAGCACCAACCTCTCCACAATGTCCTTTCAGGTAGACAGTGACAAAGTCTCCCCTCAGCCTCCTCTGTTTCAAACTAACCAGCCTCAGCTCCTTCAGTCACTCCTCATGAGATTTATTCTTTAGAGCCTTCACAGTTTTGTTGCCCTCCTCTGCACTTGCTCCTGCACCTCCACATCCCTCTTGTAATGAGGCACCTAAAATTGAGCACAACACTTGAGGTGTGGGTTCACCAGAGCAGAGTCCAAGGGGACAATCAGCTCCCTACTCCTGCTGGCCACAGCATTTTTAATCCAAACCAGGATGCCATTGGCTTTCTTTGCCACCTGGGCACACTGCTGGCTCATATTCAATTGCTTGTCAATTACAACCCTCAGGTGGCTTTCTGTCAGACAGCTCTCCAGCCACACTGCCCCAGGCCTGGAAAACTGCATGGGGTGGTTGTGGCCCTAGTACAGGACCTGACATAGGGCCTTGTTGAAACTCATGCCATTAGCATTGGCCTATACATCCAATCTATCCAAGTCCCTCTGTAGAGCCTCCCTACCCTCATGATGATCAACAGTGCCACCTAACTTGGTGTCATCTGCAAACTTACTGATGACACTCTGTGTCTTCATCAGTAAAAATGTTAAACATAGGTGGCCCCAACACTGAGCCCTGAGGAACACCACTTGTGACCACCCACCAGCTGGATTTATCTCCATGGACCACCAACCTTTGGGCCCTTTCACCCAGCCAGTCCTTTACGCAGCAAGCAAGATATGGAATGTATCAAAAATGTATCTGTCCCCACATCTGTAAAAATCTGCAAGTCCCATACCTTTTATGCACCTGTTCAAAGTGCAAGGCCCCAAACCCCCCTCATTTATGGCAACAAAGGTTTCATCCATGTTCATGCAGGCCAAGAAAAGTGAGCATCAGTGATAACATCAAAAAGATTCCCCCTAAGAATCTGGTCTATGCTTTGAGGTGTGTTAAATGGAGAACTAAATACAATTTGAAGAGGTGGACATGTCAGACAGATGAGGAAGGATTGCATCTCTGTTCTGCTTATTCTGCTGTCCTCGGGGAGTCACATTATCACAATTTCCTATCCTCCATGACTAACTCCCAAGATAAAAGGATTTCTAGCAGCAACCAAACCCAATACTGAAGATCATCAGAACAACATGAAAAGATGGAAGGGGATGAAATATGTCATGCCTGAACAGGAGAAAGGGGAAGAAGAAGAAATTCTGAGTACCTTCTGACATTTATGACTTCTACTTTGATATACTTGCCTCTGCTCCCCCAACATTGCTTTTGTTTCAGATACTGCAATAAAGATTTCTTGGTGGTCAACTCAAGTCCTTTGTTAATGCTCTAAGTGATCACTGAAATCTACTTCAATATTTAGCCTCTGCATTTTCAGTTCATGACATCAAGTAAATAAAAATTAGAAATAACTCTAGAAAATCTCACTGAAGTAATCAACATGAAAGGAGAGTGCTAATATTATGCAATGGGTACAAAATCAACAATCATAGAATCATAGAATGGTAAGGTTGGAAGACACCTCACAGATCATGTAGTTCCAACCTCCTGTCACAGGCAGGGACATCTCTCACTAGTACAGGTCACTCAAGGCCTCGTCCAACCTGGCCTTGAACACCTCCAGGGAGGTTGTGGAGCACAGAATCACGTTGGGTGATTCCGTGCTCCACAATCTCCCTGGGCAACCTGTTTCAGTGTCTCACTACCCTCACTGTAAAGAACTTCTTCCTGACGTTCAGTTTAAATCTCCCCTCTGCCAGTTTAAACCCACTGCCCCTTGTCCTGTCATTGCAAGACCTTGTTGCATACATTTCACATCAGTAGCATACATAACAATCACCCTTTTGCGGATAACCAGTTTATCAAGCTGTTTTGTCTGGAATCAGCGTGAATAACCCTACGAGTTAGTCCTACCAACTTTACACCTTCTTTTTATGGAAACTGGTTCCCTGGCTCCATGCTCTTCCACATGGAGACTTGCAGTTGCAGCCACACTTAATGCAAACTGCAGACAGTCTCTGTGGAGCTTCACAGAAACATGCAAGGAACAAGGTGGCAGGGTAACACCAGGTCATGCCAGTCAACTGGTACAGATGGTTGCAATGACTAGAGAAAAAAAAATAATTAAGAAAGCATGCAAAAATCCCATTCCAGATTCAGCATCACAAAGCAAACATCAACATCTTAAAGGATTAGAATACAAATGAAATTATCTTAGAAACAAAGACCACTTTCAAGTGCACCACTTTCAAGTGCATAACAGTATAATTCACTCATGAAAGTGCTTCAGCAGGAAGTACTTTCCCTTGTGAAATATTCCTCCTTCTCCCCTACAACACTTAACATGAATGACTCATATGATGTATAATCCTTCAGGGCAGAAATCTTCTAACCATACATATAACCAAGTAATTCAAAGCAAGACATGTTAATTATTTGCTCTGACTTCCTGAAAATCTGTGAGGATATAAAAAAAAGCAAGATCTGAAATCCCACTCTCTTGATTTCAGGGTTGCCACCATGAAAAAAAAAAATCCAGTAGAGATAATGTTAAAGAGGGGTTGAATCTGGGTTGTAAATGAATTGTAATAAGGCAAATATAAAAATATTAAATATTTTTATTAAACCAAGAAAATTCCCTAACTTATATACAATTCAAACACAGATTCTTATATGCGGTTGGAAAAACTATCTTTGCAGAATGAATATATATATACAACAAAATTAATTTAAATGATTTTTAAGAGGCATTTAGGAAAGTGAACAGCTATAAAGTCCTGCAGCATAAACTGCTGCCCCGAGACTAAATGCAAACCTTCCCGGACTTCAGAAAAGAGAATTTACGCATAGATTGGAGTCTCAGAATTAATAACTCAGAAGTATAGATGGGAACTAGAAATGAGAAATGATATAGTCTCTGCCGCGTGGCGGCCTCTCACGTGACTGCCGTTGCTGTGGATCCGACGGGACGCATTGATCAAAGAGATCACGAATTCGGGGAGATCGTGGGCCGTGACAGGGTAAATCCTCCGTGGCTTCCTCGGAGCAGTCAGCCCTGGGCTGGAACAGTTCGGCCGTTTGCGAGGCTCAGCGAGTCGCAATGTCGCAGATTTTGCCTCGGGGCTGTCTCCTGAGTTCGAGCAGCTTTAAACGGACTGAGGCTAGGCTGAATTCAGACGGGCTACTGTGTATCTCAGCAAAGGACTAGCCCTGCAGTTCTCCGGCTTGGCGCGATAGGCAGTCAGGATCGGGTGCGCCGTTTGTGGGGGAAAGGCGAGTTCCCCACTAAGTGGCGTTGGGCAGTGCCAACAGGTAGCAGGTTGAGTTATGACCGTAGAAGCAGCAACGCAAAACGCACTGATGTGGGTTTATAAGAGTTTCTGACCGGGTGTATTTGACCAATAGCAACAGATAAACAAACATACCTTTACCCAATCTCAAGTCACTTCACGAAAAAAGAAAGATGCTCGGGTCCTNAGCAGCTTTAAACGGACTGAGGCTAGGCTGAATTCAGACGGGCTACTGTGTATCTCAGCACAGGACTAGCCCTGCAGTTCTCCGGCTTGGCGCGATAGGCAGTCAGGATCGGGTGCGCCGTTTGTGGGGGAAAGGCGAGTTCCNTCCACCCAGGAAATAGGGGAGAAGGGAGGCGGAGGGACAAGATGGGCATTTAGGTATAATTTAGGCCCTCCACCACAGATAATGATATTCTGCCTCTGGATCCAAGTTTACTAATGATTTTACTAAATTTTATTTCCAGGTTTTCTTTAAATTGATCTTTTACTGATCCACACTAAAACATACTGTTTTAGTATTACAGTCCTTGTATATTTCATGGTTTAGAAGTTTTAAACACATATATAAAAATAATTTGTCTCCAACTACAAACACATGCTTTGGGAAATCCATGATTCACAGGAAGACCACTGATTTTAAGTTTTGTTCAAGTGAATTGGTTACTCTTGCAATGTAAAGCTATATGTGCATTTTATCATCTTAGATTCCATTATTCACTGAGGACCCAAATTATGTATGATTCATGCAGTAACTCTCAAGTGCGTTAGCTAACTTTCATTAGCACTGAAAGTTGAGCCTACAGATGTTGCCAGTTAAATCCATTTCAGGGCGATCTGCCTCATGAATGCATTCTCATGTTATCTATGTGCACAATGCAGAGGGGTTGGCAAATGGAAAACTTTTGATATGACAAATCATGAAACAGAAAACCTTTATAATCATGGAAAATGTGCTTTCTGAAGATGCTGTGAACAGTCTTCTTCAGCCTGGACAAGAGGTAGCTTCCAGGAGACCTTAGAGTAGCCTTCCACTATCTGAAGGGGGCTACAGGAAGGCTGGGGAGGGACTATTGACAAAGTCTTGCAATGCCAGGACACGGGGCAATGGGTTTGAACTGGCAGAAGGGAGATTGAAACTGGATGTTAGGAGGAAGTTGTTTGCAGTGAGGGTGGTGAGGGTGCCTCTGCATGCCAAGCAGCTTCAGAGCTTGCTTTGTTTTCAAACAGCGTGAATTTGCAGCCACACTGCACCAAATAAGGGCAACCATGTAGTAAGAATTCTGTAATGCTAACCAGATTTTTTTTTCCTAATAAATATCATCATTTATTAAAACCTAATCCATTTATTAAAACCTAATCCTTTTATTAAATCTTAATCCATGGGAAAGGGGATATTTTCATGCCTGTTACATTTTAGCAGCTTTCCTAACCTCAGAATTATTTGAAGAATACTTCTAAGTATATATTAATTTTTATCTCCTTTACAGAGATCTTATTTTTGATTGGATAGTTTTCAAACTAGCTGTTCTCAGACTGGTTATGTAACTGTGTTGCAGACCTTACTATGCCTTCAGCAAGAACATGGGCAATTTACGAGAATAGCTACAGCAACTGAATACATGTTCACTGAGCATAATCTGACCATCATTTTAGCAATAAAATCCCAGTTACTTTCTTACCAGTGCTGCAGTCATGAATTTTGTGTTCTGTAAGACTAACCCCATATGCCTAAAATGGCACACCTCAAGTTCTGCAAACTGAAACAACATAGCATGTTAATGTACTATTGGGAGTTCCAAAGATGAAAATACAAGACTCTTACATTTTTGAGGTTTTGGGTTTTGGTTTTTTTGGGGTTTGTTTTTTTTTTTTTTTGGTCTTTCCCTTCATTACAGACTGAAGAGATGAAAACCTATACCTACCAAAATCAGTGGGATACTTCCCATGAACTCAAATAGTATCAGAAATTTATCTAATATTTCTTCACATATGAAAAGATGCACTGAAACCTGCATCACATCAGACCCTGCAGGGAAAACTGCATACAAAAATTCTTTTGGAAGCCTTAGAAGATTTGTAAAAAAACCTATGCCTTCAACTGGAAAGCAGTAGCTTTAGAAGACCCTTGATTTGAAGTGTAAAGTATGGATCTATGTGATTTTTTTTTCTACTGTACAACTTAAATATCCTGTGTCCCTTTGTGCCTGCCAGGTCTCACAAACAGGTCCAGCAGCAAAGAATATTGGTTATAAAGTTCTGTGTCACCCGTTCCATGGTCTTACTGGTTTTAACATCCCAAAATATGCAGAAAGTGAATATAATGCTTGGGGCCACTGAACTTCACTTGGAATAGCCTTCCCAAATTATGAGATTGCTCACTGAAAGTACTCTTGTCTTTAAAAGCTATCCACTTACAGATAATATGGAAGCTTTTACAATCATGTTCTTAAATGGATCTTAACAGCAGTTTCCAAGAAAAGGTTTAGTTCCAGACTAAAAATTTGGCAGTTTATCACTAAAACAAGAATTAACAAAGAGGAAGGACGTTATGTCTTAACTACATCAGTAGTTATTCTAGTTCCTGGTCAGTTCCTTACACTACTAATTCATAGCTATTCCAAACACTGCCTTCTGACTTTGACACCTATCCATGAGTCAAGCTGCTGCAGGCATGACAAGTATGAAAGCATATACACAAATATATGCACACACATATTTATACACACGTGTATCTCTCAACTCCAGGCTGCTGTCAAAAATCTTTCTTCCTAAGGCAGATGTGCCCAGACGAAGCTTTTCACTTTCTGGCTGGGAATAAGGGAATGAAAGCAGTGACAGGATAAATCACAGGGAAGATAGACCAGCATGGAGAAATCTGCAGTGCAGTGAGAGATATCACATTGAGAAAGGCTAAAAAGCATTACAACAAAAACCTCTCTAGCATTTATGGTTGCTACCTGAAGCAACACATTCTTCTACAGTTCCTTATTGTACAAACTCTAGGCTATATCAGTATGCAAGCAACAGCATGCTGACCTCACTCCTTTTTTGTCATATAGCCTCCAGTACCTTCTCAGCCATCTTATTTGGGTTGACCATAGCAAGAAAAAAAAATCTAACAAAACAACAAAAAATCCCCCCCCCCTTAACTGTTCATCTTACTATATATCATCTAGAGGCANAAACTGTCTCCTCCGTTCCTGCAACGTGCTGTGAGATGGAGCACCCCCCCCCCCCAAAAAAAAAAAAAAGGAAAAAAAAAATCTATTCTCTTGGTGTGAATTCTTCATGGCTGGAGGCATCCTACTAGAGCTACCTCAACAGTTATACTCTACCAGAACCTTCCCCTTCTTTAAAGAACTAGAGACTTCTGCTAGAAGATAACCATATTTATAGAATCATAGAATGGTAAGGTTGGAAGGGACCTCAAGGATCATCTAGTTCCAACCCCCTGCCATAGGCAGGGACACCTCCCACTAGTAATTATTGTTACCAACACTGCATGCCGGATAATATAAGATAGATTTAAATTCAAGAAGGTACACAGCAGCTGACAAACAATGATGGGTATTTACAAGTGAGAAAAGATAATTTATGCTGTTTGCACGCTTTTAGCATAATCCTTTTACATGAGCCACCTAACCAGATTTGAATAACATAATAAAGTGGCAATCAACAAGGAATTTTAAACATAAACACATTACTGAAATCCAGTTACCAAATATGAATGGAATTGGATCAGGCTGCAAATGACATTGACACCTAATTCTTGTTCCATTTCATATTGGTTAAATTGATAGATATCCAAGATCAAATCTAACTTTTAACTGGAGGTAGTAAAGATATTAAGAAATACTAATCTAGCACTCAAGAGTTTAAAAAGAAAAACTATACAAGTTTTATTAGGTACATTAAACATTAATCACTAATCCTGAGCCTAATTTTGTTAAGATTAGAGGGAGAGGAAAGAAGTAATCAATAAAAAAATAAATCAGTCCATCTAATGAAAACTGTAAGCACTCAAGGATTTTAAAAACAGCTATATGAATGTCTAAAGGAGACTAGAAACCACGTGGGCAAATCAAAATTGGGAGCTTTTCCTTTACAAATGTCATGGTTTGGTGAAGCTGAAAGACACAGGTGAAAAACAAAAAAACAAACACCAAACTCACCCCACACAAGTTATTTCTGTCCATTTAATCGTCTGAAATGACTGTCTTTTAAGTGGTGAGAAAGTTATGAGCAATATTTTCTTACACACACATGAGAATTCAGAAACCAATACTTTCTTCTTAGTGGCTCTAGGGCCTTTAGAATGTTGTGTTGTTTTGGTTCTGTTGTCTTTTTCTTCAAGATACACTAGGACTACTATTTATTTTATATAAGTTTTACAGTATCTGTGTTTTGATGTAACACTGTTGTAGAAGTGGTAAATTAATTACTGTGAGATGATATTTTAAAAATATTAATAGAATTTATTAATATTAAATATTCAGAACTGGCGGCACCCCAGTCACCAAAATGATAATAGTAACAGGTTCTTGCATCACTATGAAAACTATATACAGGTTACAATAGGATCTAAAAATAACTATTAAATATACATACATTAATTAAACTCAACTAAACTGGAAGAGAAAACTTTGCGGTCAGTGCACCACTTGCGGTCAGTACACTGCTTACTCACTAGGTGGACACAGGGAGCAACTTTCTGCTTATGGCAGAAGGCAATTAACGATTATTAGAGGTTTTTGGTATTTACTCACAAAAAATATTATCTGACAGTACCCAAAGCTTGTGGCAGGGTTGCTGTCGGTAGCTGTCAGAGGCTTTAGAGTTTCCCCAGGCTTCTGGGCACTGGAGAAAGGAGACAAAAAAGCACTGACCTGTTCCTGGCTTTCTGGATGATTTGTGTTACCTCCAGGGCTTGCCCCTGGGCAGAAGGCTTTCAGGTGCAGGCAGATGTCCTGCGGTGTGCAGTCTGGGCACGGTGTCACGCTGGCTATGCAGACCGAACGTGTGACAGGTATCAGAGCCTCAGCTCAGGATAAATGAGGCAGTAGAGCACGGATGCCATAGCAGACACACCTTGTAATGGCAAAGCGTAGGCTGTGCTCCTTGCTCATCTTTTATCCATGCAGCCTGAGACTAATGGGCCTTTGGCCACAGGATAGCAAATCAAATGGCAGTTATCCAAGATTTGACCATAATCAGTGAAGCCACAGGCTTACTTTACCCTTTTTTGGGCAGAGCACAGCCTTGCACAAGGCAACCCTGTGCACCTCGTTTACCGCAGTGGCTGGGCAGGCCACAGACCCCAGACTTAGTGGGTCCAGGTTCTTTGTCCTTTTTCCCATGGTTGCTCTCCCCAAAACAGAAGGAGGGAGAGCAGAAAAACATGCCTGGGCAAGCCAGGACATGTACAAGCCTAATTTGGCCTGCTTAGGCCTACCACAACAAACACCCTTTACCAAACATTATAATTACATCACATCCATTCAAATATATTTCTAATTCAAATTAATTCCAAATTAAATTGTTTGCTTTAAATGCATCCTACACATTCCCATTCAAAGTGAAACCCTGCACCTCTTCCCTTGCTACTTCAAGTTTTCTAAATATCTGATCCATTTTCACTAATCTCCATTTTCTCTCTCTGGAATGCACATAAAACCAAAAAACATCAAGTGAAAGGGAAATCTGATAACCTAGAATTATAAAAAAGTTAAATACTTAGCCCATTTTTGAGACAAAGTGTTTGCTCCTGTCCACAGCAGCATATCCAACAACAGGCTGAATCTGTATGTACTTGGCATAGTCATCTGTGCTAATCAAGTGTTCTAAAACTGTGACACAATTTTCTTTAGGAGTGCCTTGGGTTCAGCAGCAGAATGGTACATGTTAATATTTAACAAGAACATGGCTGGGTGGAAGTGATTAAAAAAACCAACCATATTAACATCCAACTCTTCTTTAAGTAAACCTTTTAAAAATGGATTTTACATTAAGTAATTACATAATATTTGTCAAAAATTCCTGCTAAAATGGCGCAGGTTAAGTCCTTCCACCTTAGTTACACAGACAAAATTATTACTTATTAAGATAACAGAAATGATGGAATTGCCAACATAATGTATTTTATTTGAAGCTATATCACTGATACAAGAGTAAGGACAATGTTCTGGAAAGATATTGTGATGGTTTGGGAGTTCCCTGCCTCCCCACTCTATGAAAATCCCCCAGACTAGACTCAGCCAGCTGGAAGTTAAGGACAGAAGCTCTATTTACACCTTAGCACAATGTAAAAGCAGAGATAGACACAACAGACAGGAATAGTTACAGACATAGACAAGTTAAAGGGAATACAGAAACACAACTCCCCTCCCAGAAATCAGAGACACCAAGAGGGGTTCCTAACCACTCTTCCACCTTCTTTCCACCCCACTACCTTACCCCAGGGTCTGCCTTACATGCAAGGTGAGTTTGGAGGATTGGCCAGGGTGGTTAGAAGCAAAGTGGTTAGTGAGGTTACACAGCAGAAAGGTCAGAAGACACAGCAGCTCCCAGAGAGAGAGAGACTCTCTCTGTGTTACCTGTTTGTGTCCTTGTTCTTATACACCCCAGCAAGCCTATGAGTGAAGTAGACATCGCCATTGTTTTCTTTTCACTACCTATAACCTAAGGTTTTTTTTTTTCAGTAAAATATTCCAGTTAGCTTCAGACCAGCACAGATATCCACATTCTTCAAAACTGTTTAGGTACTGGCTCTGATCTTTGTGCTGATCACAACATTTGGAAGTTATTTTCAGTAGACTGACATCTGAAAAATAATGTATAGTATGTGTGCATATAAATAGATACACACGTTTGTGTACACAGGTATGTATGAATAGGGGGGTGAAAGAAAGCTTTTGCTTACATACTTTTAGTCTCAGTTTAGTTGGCATATGCTGAGAGAACAGTTTCTTCAGATCAAAGTGTTTATTCCAGTTAACAAAGCATTCTTTTCCCAGTCTGTTGAAAACAGTAGCATCCTCAGTCCCACTGCTGTATTATGCTACAATGCATTGGTTTAGAAATGCAAGTTCTTATAGCTGCCTAAGAAAAAATAAGCAAGACTTAAAAAAAAAATAAGCAAGACTTAAAAAAAAAATAAGCAAGACTTAAAAAAAAAAAAAGAAAGACTTAAAAAAAAAAAAAACAAGCCTTAAAAAAAAAATAAGCAAGACTTAAAAAAAAAATAAGCAAGACTTAAAAAAAAAATAAGCAAGACTTAAAAAAAAAATAAGCAAGACTTAAAAAAAATAAGCAAGACTTAAAAAAAAAATAAAAAGAAAAATTAGAATTCCATTATTTAAGGCAAGATGCACTGTGTTCTGTTTTAAAGTAGTGTTTAAGGTTGGGAATTTAAATTCCTCCTATAAAGAAGTTGAAGGCACATAAAAAGTTAATCCTTGGACATACAGAGATCCTGCCTCCCACTTTTGGAGCTGACCAAAGGCAAATAAGTTAGTTTCCAAAGGTTGCTGTGCTCTAATTACCCTTCAGATGCAGGAGGTAACAGCTTTCTGCCTGAGCTTCAGGTTTAGCAGTGCCTCCTATTTAGCCAATTCAGAGAGCAGGGCAACACTTGCTCGTCCAGCACCGTTCACACATAGCTACCAGAAATACATCAGGAAATCAGAGAAAAAACAGTAACACAGCATCCCTGAAGCGGAAGTGGCAACAGAAGGAAGACATCAGAAAACCCTGTTTCACACACATTGCAGTAAGGTCACACCACTTTCTAAATCATAGAATCACCCGGGTTGGAAGGGACCTCTAAAGGCCATCTAGTCCAAACCCCCTGCAATGAGCAGGGACATCCTCAACTAGATCAGGTTGCCCAGGGACCTATCAAGTGTGATCTTCAATGTTTGCAGGGATAGGGTCCCGGTCACACGTCCGGGGAACCTGCACATCTCTTACATGTTTGTCTCTAAGCTTAATGTGAAATCTCATGAATTCACCTGCAATTGCATGATCTAAAACTAACCTGAGTGAATGAAATGCCTAAACTTGGAGTATCTATCTTCAATTTGGAGTAATAACACCATTTGAAATTACATAACCATAGAATCATTTTGGTCAGAAAAGATCTTGTCCAACCATTACTTCAATTTATTGTAAGCTTACTATAGAATGGTAAGGTTGGAAGTGACCTCAAGGATCATCTAGTTCCAACCCCCTGCCAGAAGCAGGGACACCTCCCACTAGTACAGCTCACTCAAGGCCTCCTCCAACCTGGCCTTGAACACCTCCAGGGAAGGAGCAGCTACAACCTCCCTGGGCAACCTGTGCCAGTGTGTCACCACCCTCACTGCAAACAACTTCCTCCTAACATCCAATCTAAATCTCCCCTCTGCCAGTTCAAACCCATTGCCCCTCATCCTGTCATTACAAGATCTTGTCAATAGTTCCTCTCCAGCCTTCCTGTAGCCCCCTTCAGATACTGGAATATATCCAGACACTATGTTGATGACAGATTCTGTGTTTATAAATAACTTTGAAACCAGAGTGAGGAGAAGCTAGGTAGAAAGCCTTCTGTAAATTATGGATACAGTTTTAGGACGTAAGTCAAACTATCTTTCTGTGTGACGTTCTGCTCTTAGAATATTAAAGTACAGAACAATATATCCTTCAGGACATAAAAACAATTACTAAGAACTCTAGAAACAGACTTAGGACATCACATAACTGAATATAGAGGCACAGAAATAATGTGTGTCTTGCTTTTCCATTCAGTGCAGATGATACTTTGCACTCAGTAACACAGTCTATTATGTCAATAAATATTGTACTGAGAAACACATCAGCAGTATATATTTAGGTCATCGTCATGACTAAGCTATCAAAGAAAAAAGTAAAATCTCACATAAATATGCACAAACCATCTGAGATTCAAGCAGTACTCAGTTTGGCTTAATGAGTCTGGAATAATGTCCTTGAAATCACTGTTTCTTGTAAGAGGTAGTTACACTAAGGAAAAACAAAATAATCTGAATGGGAATGCAAGTATAAAATTTGGCTGTTATGGTGACTAGTTATGAGCCCCTTCTGGAGGTTACTGGTAAGGAACTAGCAAAAATTAGACAACTGTATAGGACTATTTGACTTCAGATACAACTTAGTCCTTTTCCTGAAGATTATATATCAATATATTTCTCAAAAAAAAAACCACCCGCTTTTCATTTTAAAGGAAAAACAATAGCTTTAAAAGCCTTGGTCTTGGTATTCTGTTTACAGGTGTCCAACATCCCAAGACCCTGTGGGGTACAATAAAGAAAACTGAGTAGAACAGCACAACAAGCAAAGGGACAAACAGGAAATGCAGTAACACTGAAAAACTGTGCATACACCAAGCAACATAAATACAGCACTCACCATGATGAGCTGTAGTCTCTCTCGCTCTCTCTCGCTCGCTCTCTCTCTCACTCTCACACCCAACCCCCCCCCCC
>VWZE01018584.1:21071-34590 GCA_013396675.1 Eubucco bourcierii
CAAACTTACTCAAAGCACCCATCCTGGGCCAGCCAGATGCCTTTTATATCTCAGGTGTGACACCAGCATGCTATCAAATACCCCATTGGCTGGTTGTGCTGTCTGTCTTGGCTTGGCCCCTACCAGCTTCTTGTAGAGGGGAGGGAAAAAAAACACATTCAAATCTTAACCCTTTCCTAGTCAAACCCAGCACAACTAATTAACTGCAGAGGGAGTAAGCTGTTGTATCTAAGCGTCCCTACTGCAACAGTGAAGGCAGGTAAGCACCAGGTTCTGCTGGCTTTTGAAAAATAACCTCTTGGTTACACTTGTTCTAAGACAAGGACTGAGGGATGGGCAAGCAATGGTCACCTGAGGGAAGAGTCTGTTTACAGCAAGTGCCTACAGCTGCAGTACTGCCATTTCCCTTTCACCACCTTACCTTTACAAAGATTTCTCATTTTAGACTTCCACCATCCATGAGTTACGTGTTCTGCTCCAGTAATAGTTCACATTTAATAAGCATTCCTAGAAGGTACTTAATGTCTGTAGATGGACATATTCCCTCCTGTTAATAGTGCCCTAATTTTCTACCTAACACATTATTTCCCCCCAAAAAGCTCTACAGCTAAGATGACAAACATCTACTTCCCACTGAAGACCACAGGAGAAAGCATTCAAAACTTGCCTTTTTTTTTTTTTTTTTTAAATTTTTAAAAAATTTTGTAAACAGCTTCAAGTTTCGCAGTACTAACTATGGTCACATTTCTAAAACTTTATTTAAATAAGCAAGTGTGGAAATACATCGCCGATGGCAATATTGCTCACAGATGAAGACGAGGCCCATAGCCCTGCACTTCATTGATTTTTATTCTCCTGGGCAGAATGCTCAACTGTTAGGAACCATTTCTTGGTCCACTTGACTCAAAAGCTACTGCTGTGGAACTGCAAGCATTATCTAAGAGCCTTGCCTATTATTATCTCTAATGATGTTATCACCGTATGTGACAAGTTCCTAATTAGTAATAACATGAGTATCAGTTACATCCAAATTTCAGACTAAAGATCTTAAAACAGATTCCTCTCATAATTTTAGCTAATAGGTATACATTGAATTTATGTAGCACTTTGGTTGTCAGCTATTTCATGATCTTGCTAGAAAATAATTTAACCATTGCCTTGCCTAGCTCTCTCATTTGTAGCAGCACTTGATTGCAACTTCTTTCCATTCCTAACTGAGGTAGTCATACAAGTATCACAGAAATTCAGAAATAGTCAGGAGAAAAACAACTCTTCTATCTTCCCCACAGAAAAGCCAGGACATTTGATTGTAGTCAAGCATTAAGTTGGGGGAGGGGAGTGTTTGTGGGAGTTTTGATTGGTTGTTATTTTATGCTAGTTTTGTTAAAACTAGGCATGGATAATTTACTTTCTCCTGGAAATTCCAAAGATAACTGCCTACAAAACTATACATTACTTTTTGCTCCTTATAAACCAAAAAGTCTATAAACCCAAAATGGTTTAGGAAATTCCAAAGATAACTGTCTACAAAACTATACATTACTTTTGGCTCCTTGTATACACTAAAAATTGTATAAACCCAAAGTAGTCTATATAAGCTGAAATTAGTCTGAAGGTCAAACATGTTTTTCAAATAAAAATTTTCTTTCCTAGAAAATCAGTAAAAGAGACATTTCACAATATACCAAAAAGCCTTTGAACAAAATGCAATCCATCTAAATCCACAGAAAGCCTTGAAACCAACCCTCCTAAACTGATATTCTCTAAACAGTTTCTATCCAAATGTTACCTACTTATGTGACTAGGGAGAGTCATATAAGCTCTATGGCTTTAGGATATCTGCTCCTCAAATCTTCAAAATAAATCCACGTTGTACTGATATTAAATAGCTGCTTAGGTCTCCTGAACACAGGTAAAGATGCTGAACACATAGCATCCACCAATACACAGTATTAGTTTACAGGTTTAAAGTACTAGGCAATACGCACAACTGTAGTAGAGGCTCCCAAAGCAAACTGGATCACACTCAGATCACAGCCATGACATGCTGCCTAGTACAGTAGGAATCATAGAATCAACCAGGTGGGAAGAGACCTCCAAGCTCACCCACTCCAACCTATCACTCAGCCCTAGCCAATCAACCAGATCATGGCACTAAGTGCCCTATCCAAGCTTTTCTTGAACACCTCCAAGGATGGCGACTCCACCACCTCCCTGGGCAGCCCATTCCAATGCCAATCACTCTCTCTGGCAAGAACTTCCTCCTAATATCCAGCTTAGACCTCCCCTGGCACAGCTTGAGACTTTGTTCTGTTGCTGGGTGACTGGGAGAAGAGCCCAACCCCACCTGGCTACAACCTCCCTTCAGGTAGTTGTAGACAGCAACGAGGTCGCCCTTGAGCCTCCTCTTCTTTGGGCTGCACACCCCCAGCTCCGTCAGCCTCTCCTCACAGGGCTGTGCTCCAGGCCCCTCACCAGCCTTGCTGCCCTTCTCTGGACACCTTCCAGCACCTCAACATCTCTCTTGAACTGAGGGGCCCAGAACCGGACACAGGACTCAAGGTGTGGCCTGACCAGTGCTGAGTACAGGGGCAGAATAACCTCCCTGGTCCTGCTGGCCACACTTCCTGATCCAGGCCAGGATGCCATTGGCTCTCCTGCCCACCTGGGCACATTGCTGGCTCATCTTCAGCCTACTATGTATAGTGAAAATATCTTCAGTGAAGTAGAACTTTATATAATTTATTTGTTATTTTTTTGTATTTGAGCACAACTTTAAAACACAAACAATTTGGTTATGCCAAAGTGTTGCAGATTTTGTGACATGATCTTTTCTCATTTACTGAGACTTCATTTTTCAGTTCCAATACATGGAATTTTTTCTTTGCTGTGTCCAGTCAGTGTTGCTAGCTTGTGTTTAAATGTTCTGATTTCTATTTAGTATGTATTGGAGTTGCACATCCATCTGATTTAGAAGAAATACGGTAGCAGTTCAGTGATTTAAAAAAAAAGCAAATTCCCTTTTGTTTTTTCTACCACTAATGAATTTTCAGATGATTATCTCCTGCAAGCTAGATTTTTAAATCTGGGTAAGAGGTACACAAAGAGGGACAAAGCTCAAAGCAGGACTCTGACCATAGGGCAGGTTTAGGAAGGACATTTGAGGAGAAGGAGACCAGAGCTAGGGCTGTGCCGCACTCCAGGACTAAGGAAAGTCCACTCATGCTGAGCTCCTGCTGGATGTGTCCTGGGTAGCTAATGAGAACTTACTTCAGTTCCCCTGTCATTTCCCCGGCAACAGTGACAGGCATGTAAGCAGGCCCCGAACACAAGAGGAGAGAGAACAGATGGATGCAGACAGGGAAGCACATGGAAATTGTGGCACCATATTGGAATCAGTCATAACACATCACCAGGCTAACTATCGGCATGATCCCTGCAGGCATCAGAGCAAAGGGGAATTAAGGAGGGATTTGAAGGGGATAATGAAATAGCCCAACAGAGATTCACAAAAATTTCTTCTGAAGCATGAGGGACCTTGAAAGAGAAAGGAGGGTCTGCTAAAACACATAACAGGAAGTGAAAGAGAGCCTGACATGAGGAGCTGGCTGGGATCAGGAGTGAGGCATTTGACACCAATAGGGAAATAAGCAGGGAGGAGTGATATTGGAAAGGTCTTGAAAACAGAGACAATTTAACATCTGATGCAGCAAAGGGAAAGCAATATTGTCAGAATGACTGGCTAGCAAAATGTTGTTCGCAGCAGCAGCCTTATGCATATCAATATAGTTATGAAGGTTGGGTAAAACCATCAAAAGAGAGTGGTGGGGGTTTTTGTTTGTTTGTTTGTTTTTGCTGCACTGGAATTAATTTCATTAAAAAACGTGTTTCTCATAAAATAGAAGCATTGCAATATAAGCAAAAATAAGTTTGCTTAATAAGAAAGCCAATTGGCAGAATATGGCCAGTTACATTTCACTGCATAATACCACCATTAGTTCTAGCAATACTACCAGTGGAACAGGCTGAAATTGTCATTGCTGACAGAAAAAATATTTTGGAAGACAACCAAATCTATGATGGATGTAGGCAGGCAAAAATCCATTTAAATCAGTGGTGCAGCACCCATTTCTGTCAGCAGCAACAGTCTCTCTTGATATTTCGTGAAGTTTATGACAAACAAATTACAATACATAAGAGAAAGCAAAACTTGCTATGCACCACGCCAAGATGTAACTGTGGCACAAGGGTTGCTTAATGAAACATGGATGTTCCACTGCATACGACTTCAGTCAGAGAAAAAAATATCTTCTGAGATCTTATGCGCATAAAAGATTCTGAGAAAGTTAAATTACAAAACTCACTAAAAAACTGATTATTTTTTCCCTATATTTAAAGTCACATAGTATTTTAACACTCAGACTAGATACTTGCAACTCATATGTCTTCCAAAAATGTTAGAATAGTCTCTCGAAGACTATTAAGAGATAATTATACAGCTTTAAAAACTATAGCTGTCCTCTTTAGTATCTAAAATGGTTTTAAGACTTTTTTTCTATTTACTTTCAATAACTTGCCTTCTATTTAACTTAGCTAAATAAGAAAGAAATAATTCTTTAATGAGAATTCTGTATAGCCAACGAACTGTTCTGAAACATGAAACACAGAGAAGCCATGTAACTTAAACACATTTGCCAGAGTAAAGGTCCATATGAACACGGGAGGAAATTAATTAATCATTGTCATACTTTTTCCCCAGTATCACTTGGTCTTCTATAGATCTGCAAGATACACAGATCTGCCCCTCTTCTCCACTTTGGTGAGACCACACCTGGACTATTGCATCCAGTTCTGGAGCCCCTATTACAAGAGGGATGTGGAGATGCTGGAGCGTGTCCAGTGAAGGGTCACAAGGATGCTCAGAGGTCTGGAGCTGCTCTGCTGTGAGAACAGACTGAGAGAGTTAGGGCTGTTCCGTCTGGAGAAGAGGAGACCCAGAGGTGACCTTATTGTGGCTTCCAGTATCTGAAGGGGGCCTACAAAAGAGTTGGGGAGGGACTTTTTAGGCTGTCAGGTAGTGACAGGACCAGGGGGAATGGAGCAAAGTTGGAGGTGAGGAGATTCAGACTGGACTTGAGGAGGAAGTTCTTCACCATGAGAGTGGTGAGAGCCTGGCATGGGTTGCCCGGAGAGGTGGTTGAGGTCTCATCCCTGGAGGTGTTTAAGGCCAGGCTGGATGAGGGTCTGGGCAGCCTGATCTAGGTTAGGGTGTCCCTGCCCATGGCAGGGGGCTTGGAACTGGATGATCCTTGTGGTCCCTTCCAAACCTGACTGATTCTATGATTCTGTGATTCTAAGTACAGTTACTGTTAAAATTCACTCAGCTTTTCAATCACTCTCAAAGAACACCTCAACTTCTCATTTTCTGATCTTTCCCCAGAAAGACACATTACATTTTGACAGGTTGTTTTCCCTCTCCCTTAATTTTTAAGAATTCAAAATAAATAAAATAACTTCTGGAAGTAAAGATAGACACTAACTAATTACTGCCTAATGGAGAGAGAAGTTGAATCTCCTATAAATTTCTTTCCATCACATGAGAAAACATGGCAATTTCTGCCTTTCTTTTGGAAGGCTTTCTGACTCTTTGCTACAGCATAAGACTACACACTAGTTAATATAGTGTGAATTATGTATTTAAGCATGTCTTTGCAAAAAAAGGTCAGCTAACATTTTTGTCCAGTATAGAGTGTGCAGGAGCATAAGACTAATCCCTAATCTTCATGTTTATACAGGAGACACTTGCAGGGAAGTGGTATGAATAATTGACATTTCCAATCGTTATTTTCAGTGGTTTAGCAGAATTCAAAAACCTTTTCTCTACTGCTTATCACAAGTAAAAGTTATTACCCAGAAGGCATTCTGAAGGAAGCTAATGAAATAAAGGTTCTGCTGTGAAAACAGAAATAAAATAAACAAAAACTGCTGTGTGCCAGTCCACTGAAAAGCTGGTTTACAAAGTAGTATCAAGTGTGGAAATAGCACAATATGTTAACCATAGCATCTCAGCACCTCACTGCCTTTTGCTTGAAGCAAGGCAAGGTAGATTTTAGTAGTCCATCAAAACAGTGGTCTCAAAGGCCTACCTGGATGACTGAGGCAGGTGCTTAGGCCTTTGTATTACCTAATGGATGCAAAGAAATGGAATCTTATCTCATTGCAAACAAACAGTTCCATCACCATACCCAGCTTTGTTTCCACATTATTTGTTTAAGATGCTCTAAATAGCCAGACCTTCAAATTGACTAAACTAAATCTGACCTCTGAAGTCTTAGCAGCAGTTTAAGCTTTCCTTTCTAAGAAGAAATACAGTTATGACACCTCAGCACAGTGCCTCCAGACCCTGGATTCTCTAGCAATATAGTGACAATCCTGTGAAAATGAGGAAAACTAGATACACCAAAGGGTTTGTACTGCTCTAGCATGCCCTTTTTTCTTTGCACAAGAGATCACATGAAAGGAAGCCTCGCAGCAGATATTCTCTCCCTGTTCCTTCACCCACTTGCTGCCCCTCAAGATTTTTCTGCAAAATTTTTCTGCAGTGGAGCTCTTCAGTTCTGCCAGTATCACACAAAAATCCCCTGGGACATAATTTTGGTAGCAGATATATTTCCAAGGACTATGGCATGAAGTCTACCAATTGTCAGCAGCTGCCAAACTGTCAAGATCCAGTTAGGAAAGCCACCTTAGAGACTCTTACACTCTAAACCTCAGTCAATATCAAGATTTTTGCTCATTTCAGTCTTTTTGTTCCTCAGTAATTTGATACACTCAAAATAATTATTGAACTGTCCATGATTTATTCAAGCAAGTTCTCTAAATGTGAAAAGCTGAAGGGATTTAGGGATAGATCATTGAGTATAGTGTAACCATTCTGTGCTTCACAGGCACCTAATAGGAAGCATACAAATGCATATAAAGCTTTTGATCCTCAAGTCACAGTAATGCCCTTTTTTCTAAATCCCTTCTCTTCCCAAATTGGTTCCAGCTGATCTCTGGGGGAAAAAAACCCCAAACAAACAGAAAAAAAACCCAAAACAAAACACCACCACCCCAAAACTTCAAAAAACAAACAAACCCCCTCCCCCGACAAATAAACAAGCAATAGCCCCCAACCAAAAAAAACCACAAAAAACAACCAAACACCAAAAAAACCCAACCCACAGAAAAAACCCAAATAAACACAAACCAAAAACCCAAAAGTAAAAAAAAAAAACAAAACCAAAAAAGCACAAATCCCAACCAACCCAAAACCAAACCCACCCAACCCACCAAAAACCCTACTTGTGTTTACTTGTGTTTACACATCTCTAGTTCTCTCTTTGGCTTGAAAAAACAACTCTTCCCCCAGTTAAGGGAACTTCCCAGCAGTAGGACCAGTACTGTGGCATCTGGGTACCACAGCCCGTCTGCTCATGCATATGGGTGCAGTACAGTGACAGCTTTACTACATATTAGTCATGCATCATGTAGCACATTTCTTGTCTGAGGCAAAAACAGTTTATGACTTTAAGCAAATCACTTCATCCCAGAAGCTTTTCTGAGACAGACAAATGGCCAGGGTTTAGGTCAACAACTCAGGAGTCTGGCAACTATTTCCTATCATTGCTTTCTTTGCAAGAGTCTGTAACCCAATGACGTTGAAGAATGTGATGCAAACTTATGATAAAGAAGGCTCTTGAGACAACTAATAAAGGGATTCAGTGGCCATGACCATGGTGTGCTGGTTTGAGGCTCATTAGAATATTTTAATAGAGAAAATTACACTCTAGGCTGTGAAAGGAAAACATCATGATGTCTACTTCACTCATACGCTTGCTGGAGAATTGTTTGGGAACACTAACCAAAACAATAGATAAGTCAGTCTCTCTCTGTCGCTTGCTGGAACAGGAGCTGCTGGGGGATCTAGCAGCTTCTGGGCTCTGACTCCTCTGCTGATTAATCCTCACTAACCACTTCTAACCCACCTGGCTGATCCTCCTAATTTACCTTGCACGTAAGGCAAACCTTGGGGTAAGGTACAGGGGTGGGGAGAAGGTGGAAGGGTGGTTGGGAGCCCCTCCTGGGGTCTCTGATTTCTGGGAGGGGAGTTGTGTTGCTGTATTACCTTTTATTTGTATATTTCTGTAAATATTGTGTATATAGTGTAAATATCTGCTGTACATTGTGCAAAGCTGTAAATATAGCTTCATCATTTAACTTCCAGCCGACTGAGTGCTAGTCTGGGTCATTTTACAAAGTGTGGGGGGGCAGGGAACTCCCAAACCTTCACACATGAGCTATTGAATCATGGGATGTTTGAGGTTGGAAGTGACCTTTTAAGATTGTCTTGTCCACATACACCTCTGTTCACATTGAGATAGCTAGAGTCAGTTGCCCAGAACCATGTGCAGATGGCTTCTTGAGTATCACCAAAGATGGAGACTACATAGCCTTTCTGGGCAGCCTACCTGGGCAGTCTATCCCTGTGAGGAAACAGAGGTACCAAAAGAAGGAGGCTTAAGCTAAATACAAGTTAATGCCTATGAACTGATACAGGCTGCAGGTTAAGCATCCTGAAGTTCAGCAAGCCCCAAAAGTTCCCCTAGCTAAAGGTAACTTCATGCAGCAACATGGACTCTTTACTTGTGCCAAAATTATACCATGCAACGAATCAGGGTGCAGTGGCCCACTGAATCAGCTACCCCTAGAACCACATCATCCTCCTGTTTTCCCAGGGCAAAAGAAAGAACACACATGTGCAACTCTCTGTCCAGATCACACACTCCCAAGATGCCCATTGAGAGAATGGCTTGTCTACCACTGAAGTAAGAACTTAAAACATCATTATTCATTGGAGGCATGCCTCTGATTTCCCTGGAAGTTTTAAAGGTAAAACAAACCTGGCAAATTAAGAGAAGTTAAGCAACTTAGAGGTTGACAGATAGAAGTCAATCTCACTGTGATAGATTCCACAGTGCATTAGAAGACAGTATAACATAGCAGAGGATTGTGCTGGTTTGAGGCTAATTAGAATATTTTAATAGAGAAAATTATAGGCTGTGAAAAGGAAACACTGGTGATGTCTTCTGCACTCATAGGCTTGCTGAGATGGATAAGAATAAGAACATAAACATAGATAACACAATGTCTCAGGCACAGCATCACAGGCTTTTCTCCTCTCTGGCTTTTCTCCTCTCTGCTGAGCAACCTCACTAACCACTTTCCTTCTAACACCCCTGGCCCATCCTCTGAATTCACCTTGTGCGTAAGGCAAACCTTGGGGTAAGGTACAGGGGTGGGGAGAAGGTGGAAGAGTGGTTGGGAGGGGAGTTGTGTTTCTGTATTCCCTTTAACTTGTCTATGTCTGTAACTGTTCCTGTCTATTGTGTCTATCTCTGCTTGTACATTGTGCTGAGCTGTAAATAGAGCTTAAGTCCTTAACTTCCAGCTGGCTGAGTCTAGTCTGGGGGATTTTACAAAGTGGGGGGGAGCAGGGAACTTCCAAACCATCACAAGGATAAAACAAACAAACAAACAAAAATCCAAACCAACCAACCAACCAACCACAATAACAAAAAAACCCACAGATTAATAGACTCCAGCACACAGATATGTAATTCAGGTTTTACAATGAGAAGTTCCATACCTATTCACCTGCCTCTTCATTGACAGGATTGTATTATATTCTACTATAGGTATCCAGCAAGTCAAGAATATTAAAAATGCTTTACAAAGATTTCATTCTTCTAAGTCAAGCATTTCTTACAGAAATAAAATAATCCTGTTAGCTCTACTCTAAAGGTCATGCCAACCATAAAGTCTAATAAAAAATTTCCAGATGGCAGCAGCCAATTTGCAACAAGATTTAATTTGGTTAATTGACTGTCTTATTTACTAATTTATAGAAGTATGCAGTTCATTTAAATTAACCTCAATTGCTGTCATGATTTAAGCAAGGTTAAACAACCTGCTGTTATTAAAAAAAAAAAAAAGGGGGGGGGGGGGAATGACAAAGAGGCTGTTGTCTTATTTGACAAACTAATACAGTCATCAGGACTTCAGAAGCTCTCATTTTTTTAGTAAAACAGGGTAAAATAGGAGACACTGACTAAATAAAGGTAACGTAAAAACTATCTAAGCATGGGACATTCTTGCTACAATTCTTTTAATAATTTAAAAAAAAAAAAAGCCAACAAACTTCTCGGTAAAAAAGAACAAATAAGCCTGATAACAGGAGTAAGTGGAGTAAGTGACTGACTTCAGCTTAGGTGGCTTCTACAGAAAAAAATTATCCAGCCACTGTGATCCTGAGCACTTAAACTTTAGCATTAATTCCTCCATTCTTGGTTCTGCCAGAAGTTAATCCACAGTATCAGCTTTTCAGTACTAAAAACTTATTTTTTCACATCCTTCCACACCCACTTTTTTATTCAGCCTGAGCCCCAGTGTCAATTACCTGCTTCTCAATGGAAGATAAAGGAAAAAAAGCAGTGCTACATTGTAGTAAGATATTTGTGCATTTAGCCAGTTCTGATTGCTTGTCAAATTCATCTGGGACAGTGCTTTGTTTAATCTTGAATGGGTTTAGTAAGGAAGAAAAATATTCACTTGAGAAAGAAGTTAGTCTTTGAAGATATATAAAACTTCTGTGTTCTTATGGACTGTTTCAATTCAAGGTTTTGCCTGAAAACTGAAACTTTCTTCTGAGGAAAAAATTTCAAAGACCTTAGTGAGGTGCCTTTTCTTCCTTGCTTGGAAAAGGAAGAGATTGGTATCCTGAACAGCCTGCAGAGATGGGACTGGCTGAGTGTCGACTCCTGCACCCCAGGCATCTCCATCCCACTCATTCCTGTCTGTGGCACAGATAAAAGGTTGGGGAAAGCCTGGAGAGTAGAGGTTGGATTGTCACCTGAATTCTTGAGTGGCATAAAGGAAGCAACTCGTCTGTGCTGACAGAACGTTAGTCAGTGTTCAGTGACCATGCCCTTGTTCCCAAGGTATTTACATTTCAGAAAGAGAGCTTTATATTGCTTTGTTTCACTTTGCCTTTGGATTTTAAGCTTCTTCACTGCTGTTTTCAGCTCTTCAGAGGAGGAGGGTAGGTTCTTTTTCAATAGTGAAACTTAAGGAGCGTGGAGTAACACTAATGAAAGATGCAAACTTTTGAGAAAAAACCCCTACAAATTGCATAACCCTTGTTTTAAAGTCCCTGACAATAACAACCCTCAGGAATCATAGAATCATAGAATGGTAAGGTTGGAAGGGACCTCAAGGATCATCTAGTTCCAACCCCCTGCCATAGGCAGGGACACCTCCCACTAGTACAGGTCACTTAAGGCCTCCTCCAACCTGGCCTTGAACACCTCCAGGGAGGGAGCAGCCACAACTTCCCTGGGCAACCTGTGCCAGTGCCTCACCACCCTCACTGCAAACAACTTCCTCCTAACATCCAGTCTAAATCTCCCCTCTGCCAGTTCAAACCCATTGCCCCTTGTCCTGTCATTGCAAGCCCTTGTCAATAATCCCTCCCCAGCCTTCCTGTAGGCCCCCTTCAGATACTGGAAGGCTACTATCAGGTCCCCTCGAAGCCTTCTCTTTTCCAGGCTGCAGAGCCCCAACTCTCTCAGCCTGTCCTCATAAGAGAGAATATCTGTTTTTAAAGACCAAGTTCTCCCACCTACTGCATAAAATTTTATTTATAATTAAAAAAACCCAAACCACTAATACACTGATAAACAATACAGCTGCCTTCATTTTTAATGGAGCTTGATACATATCCACACTGGGGAGCTGCTTCATACATAAGTGTTTATGTGAAATATTGGCACGAAACGTGCATGCAACAATGCAAATACACCACAAAATGACTTCTGAGAAGGTCAAATGTTGATGTGACCATGCTGTCCTCACTGCAGTTGTTCTCAAGTTTTCCTGACATTCATCACAATTTATCCTTAAAATGAACTCTTCCCCAAAGTTCTAAAAGCCCCTGAATACACATAGAAAACAGGCTGTGCATCAACATAAAGCAGGAGTGGCTATATCACATTAACATACCTGTTGTAAGCTCAGAGTGCCCTAAGTGCAGGTACAAGACTGCTAAACAGCTCATTTGTACCTGACACTGCAGAGGTATCTGGTGAAAACAAGCAGCAATGAGCTGGCTGGGATGTTGAATGTCCTTTACCCTCATCACCTGGTAAGCCTCATAAATGCAGAGATGATTTTCTGATGATTTCAGAAACTCGGTTTTCTTATTCTGTGCAGTGGGAAGTCTTACACAAGGGCTTGAGCTATGATAGCACACTCAGACATGTTTATAATGGGCAAGTAGCAAAGCAATTCCTTGCACAGAATTTGGTAGACTGTTCTCCTGTTACTTTTTATACAGCTTTCTTATTTTCAGCTGATGCCCCATTAGTGAGAAATGAGATGATAATTTCCAAACTATGATTCAGGAAAAGGTTTCTATAGGGTGTTAATGCCCAACTGGGAGAGAAACAAGTGGCTAATGTCAAAAAAAGGCTTCTTCCCAGGATTTCTGCCTGAAGCATAGACTCCCCAGCTTTTAAATGAGGATTGACAGCATAGTGAAAACACCAAGAAAAGATGTTAAGAAAAAGTAAGACTTTTAGAATAAATGTCATGCAGCTCTGCCTAAAAGACATACTTGTTACCATCTGCTGCGTACAACCTGTGTGCCTCAGCTGCACTCTGAGCACATTACTGTTCCTTGGGGCATCACTGGGAGCTTTTTCATTCAAAAAATGTTGGACGTGGAATTGGTTTGGTGGCATGTAGAGCTAATTCAGAGCATAGCACTTTTATCTGATTAATTTGAAAAGAATCTCTGCTTTGGAGACAAAAGAAAAATCATTTAGCATGCTGTTAGACAGATTTTGCACACATGGGCAGTTTTAGCCAGGCTCAGATTTCAACCTGTGCAGAAGTGGCACTCTAAGCCAGACATGGTAGTTATTTTTTCTTCTGTTCTCATTTTGCTTCCATTATTGACAATAATAAAAGAGAAGCAGCAGCATATTGCTTCAGGAGATGATATAGCTGAAGCTCTCTTTGGGAGCCTTGTGAAGCAAGGAAAAGACTCTCGATTGATCTGTAACCAAAGCTGCTTCCTGAAACATACCCACTAATTCAGTAGATAAGATATATGTTCTGAAAAATGTATTTCCAGGCAAAGTGAGGTAGGATTAAATGTTTGCTTTTGGTAAGCATTCTCCTTCTACTTCCTCCCGGTAGATACTGATCACTCTTGGAAACTTTTACATTGGAAATGCTTCCCTTGTCTTAAACTGCCTAAGTAAATGCTCAGATTGTCATATTTATTTCAGCTATCCCTGAATTCCAGTGCTAATTTGCTTCTTAAGAGTGTCAGAGTGTATTTGGAAAACACAGTGACTCCAATTTCAAACAGAAAAATAGACAGTTGGTAGAAGGATCTTATATATATAAATATATC
>VWZE01018586.1:0-94464 GCA_013396675.1 Eubucco bourcierii
CTCCTTGTTTACACCATTTACTCAACAGGGAGAGACATATCCAAATAAAGGCAATTCAGGAGATCTACATCAGGTTCCTGTCTCTTGTGCTCACCTCTGCATTTAGCAAGTGAAACCAAAGACCTAAATGTGTATGGATGAATATTCACAGCTGTTTGGGTAAACTTTGTGTAAACACAGGACTAAGTCTCTTACATTACAGGACAGGGTTGGTCCTCAGCCAGTATTATGTGCAAACAGATCCAGGAAGTAAGTATTCCAATATGCTTTAAGGAATTCTGTCAAAATTAGAGAAACTAAATCTGTCTAAATTTTAGTATTTTCCCCATTAAGTGAAGCCTTTAATCCTTGCTTATGCTAGTGGTGCTGTTGCTGCTTTCAACACAAAATTGGGTCAAAACGTTTGCTCATTCATAATCCTGAAGTCCAATTTCAGCCCAAACTCCCTGCCAGCCATGAACCACAAATTAACTGAAATACATAATTTCATGTTTCCTTAAGACATAGAAGTATCTTTCCAGATCGGAATTTATACCTTTTGCTTAGAATATATATTAGTTGCGAGATTCTGACCCATTTTCTTCAAGTCTACAACATAAGATAGTCACAGCATAGATGGGAGCTAATCTTGTCCTTCAGCAGGCTTCTGCATGCTTTCTGTTTTAGAGAGTCAACACCATTTCATCCCATGAGAAGCGCTATTATTACTGTTATATGATTTATGGTTGAAAGTGCAAGAGATGGTGCAAAGATCCTGTGCCAAATTCCCAGATGGCATATAACACAAGCCAAACTGTGAAAGACTTGTAAGTTTCACCAAAAAGGGGAAAGGAAAGGGTAGTATTTAAAAAAATTAAGAGAAAAAAATGAAAGGATAAAAGAGCAAATGGTTCCAAGTACTGGGCACGAACCCAGACAGGTTTTTGTCTTTGTTTCTTCTGAAACATCAGTCATGGATACAGTCTTAACATTAAAAACATAACTACAGGTTAAAACTAATGACAGGCATTATAAAAATCAGGCCAAGCAGATTTGAGCTTAAATGAACAAAAGTAAAGTATCCCTTCATAAGTCTATTATTCAGGTTCTTCTTACTGCTTCAGGTTGTTTTAATGTGTGAACACTATCCTGTGTAAATATAGTATAGTTGGAAAGCAACTTATACTAAGTCCATCAATGATTGCTACAAGACTACATTTAGTTTTATTCAAATATGGTATTGTTTAAAGAACAAAAAAATACGAGGACATTTTTTATCAGTAACTCTACCTTGATAACGTAATGTTAAAAAAGGCAATATGGGGATTTATTAGGTGCTTTTCACCATGTGACTGTGACTTACTTCTGCTCTATTCAGTTCCTTTTCTTTTGATTAGAATTCATTTAGGATTTGGATACTATTTGAGAATTTTTAAATAGCAAAGAATACTAAAAAAAAAAAAAAAAAAAAATACATTCTCCGGTACTTTAATCCCATGTTTATAAGCATGTCAGAGCTTAATGATGAACCACTTAAAGGAAAAAAAACCTGCAAATCTGAGGCTGGTAGACCTGTAAACAACAACAGCAGAGTGCTTTACCTTCTTGTGATTCTTGTAAACATTTCTGTGGGCAAATCCCTTTCCACAAAGCTTGCATTTATAAGGTTTATCTTCACTGTGTATTATTTTGTGTGCAGTCACTTGATCAAGCCGTTTGAAGGACTTATTGCAAACCTCGCAGGTGTAGGGGCGTTTTTCTGCAGAAAATGAGTGGGGGACATTTAATCTCCTGTTTATACAGGGGGAGAAGATGAAAGGCAGAGACAGTCATCTCCTCAGAGAGATTTTTGCAATTAAGTCAACCCAATTAAGATTAAACCAATTAGAAAGACATCTAATGCCCTTTATGTTAGACAGTTAAGTCACTGTACAAAAGATGAGCCATGGTGTATCTCAAGAAATTGGCACATTCTTTGCAATAATCATTGCTAAAACTAAATTCTGATTAATTAGCTTAAATCAAAAGAGAATGACTTCAAAGAGGAAAACTCTGTTTCCAGATTACAAATGTGAAAAAGGGCATGACAGTTTAAATGTTTTAAAACTTAATTAACAATATACATATTAGCTTCCCAGACCAGAAGTTCCTATGCAAAAAGCCTTTACGCTTCAACTGGTGACTGCAACTTAACTATATTAATGTTTATACAGAAGTGTCAAAAGAAAGCTACAGACCCTCTCAGATATAGATTGTGTTACAAGAAATGAGCTTTTGTTGTGGACTGATACCAAGAAAGTAGTTCAAATATAAGCCTGTGCAGCTACAAAAACCTGCATTTTTTAAAAGCTAATGGATTTGACAAAACGTTTGCATTCTCATTGTATTGGCTGATGTTTCTAATCACTGGTCAAAAGCAGAGAAATACTAGCTCACAGTGATCAGAAATCCTGGCAGAGCCAATTTGTGTCATACTGCCAATCCTAAAGACACTCTCTGCTCACAGTGACCTCTTGTTCTGACAGAGAACAGGCACAATGAAACACTTGTGTGTGGTCTATGAAATGGTGTGGAATATGAGCTGCTTTCCTATGACTGGAAGCTACGTGCATGAATCCACTAATACATTTATTCACATTTCCCTTTTTAATGCAGGTCTGTCTAACAAGCACACTCCAGATCCTATCCTCTTCAACATGGAACTTCAGTCACTAATTCTTCATCTTCTCTATAAGCCAAGAGGCAATCTTTTGCTCAGTCCCAGCTAACTGACATCAACTACCCCAGCTGGCATGGAAAAACTTGCTTGACAAATCAGCAACTGGAAGACAGATTATAGCCTTACAGTTGAGTTTCTGAAAGGTTTTGAAACCATAGGTTATGTGGTTTCCTGGGCATCTCAGACTTGCTTGAAAAGCTCAGGACAACACAGAATTGATCCAGTCTTCTCTAAGAGATCAACTCAGGTAAAACGCAACATACATTAAATACATATATACACACACGTGTGTGTTATTTCTGTACATTACCTGAATGAGTTATCATGTGGCGTTTTAGCTGGTTAGCCAAAATAAACTTCTTGTCACATTTCTGGCACTCGAAGATCTCATGGACCTGTAAAATGAGTGTTTCATGATAATTAGATATGTCTCAAACATGATCATACATAGTATGTACACAGAAATTCTCTAACAGACCGTAACTATTTCTTAGCCAGTAGGTATATTAATACTCATGAATATTCTGTGATTTCCTGCTTTATAGTCCCTTGGTGAACAACAATCTCTCTCAAAATATAAATACCCATAATTCTAAGGTAAAAAGTATCACTAAAGTTATATCTAGAAAAATAAGTTCTGTAAATTTGCAATAAAATACAAAACCAGTTTAAGATACCATTATGAAAGCTTAAAAAAAAACACAACCAAAAAACACACCACATAAATGTGTAGTATGTTTTCAGGTATTTTCAGGCATTTCCTTCTAGTCAATGAGACAGAAGTAAAAATAACTTCATAATCACTCTGAGTATATTAAAAAACCCCACAGACCACAAAAACAAGTACTACTAAACTCTGTCTTAAGAGCTTTTAGAAGCAGGACAGAGAGGAAGCAGCAGTGTAAACTGCTAATGCAGTAAGTATTAGCAGGATTTTTAATGCAAGACCACATAACATCATGAAGGATGCTGGAAAAATAGAAGAGGTAGTCGAAAGCTGCAAATTCTGATACTTTTTTTTTTTTTTAATATTTATTTATTTTAATATATATATTTGTATATTAAACCTTTGTTATTTGCTGTTGCTCAAAAACACAACACATGTTGTTCTTCACCTGTCAGGATTACCATTCACCTTCCACTCTGTACTACATTTGTCCTTGGCAGCCTCCCTTCAGCCTAGCTGCAATGCAACTGAAAGTGCATTTTTGGAACTGCAGCCTCAGACAGCAAAACTTTTGGGCAGAGATCACATTTCATAAAGCTTTTTTTGGGAACTCCAGAGACATTCTGGAGGAGAATCTAGCAGTTAAACATAACAAATATCGTAAGTTCAATACAATACTCTAATGGAAAACATTTGTGGACAGCAAATAAGCTCAGCTAAAACTTCCACTTAAAACAAACCAAAAAAACCAAAAAGATGCTCTGTTCATATTCTGCCTTACCATGTTATTATGCTGCTTCCCAAACTAACTTTAGAGGAAATTACATGTTTTAATAAAACAAAAAGCAGTTATTCCATTTCCTACAATCTTTGCAAACGTGCGTACTTCAGAGGAAACAGAATCAGGTGTAAACTCAGTCAAGATCACTCATTCTAAATATTCTGCTTACCCAGCTGCATTTCAAATTAATTTCTCTTAAAGGCATACACAATCCAGTACTCTACCCTTTCCCAAAAGATCCAAATAGTTACTTAAATTATTGACTGCAGTTTACACAATTCTGCAACCAAGTGCTAACAGAATCCCCCCAGCACAATTACTTGAAGTATCTCATGAGGTATTTTTAAACATAATATTTAACACATCAGAACCCAGTCTGTGCTTTAACACTCCACAAACGTCCAATTTCAACTCATAAGCATTGTTAAACAAACATTCTTATTGAACACATTTGCATCGAAACAGAGACTTGGGTGCATATGCACTAAAAAGCTGCAGCAATCAAATATATTTCTACAGCTCACATTCTTCAATAAGTCCTGTAGAAAAGAATCAGACACAGACTTACATGTACATGCATAAAATAGCTGTAACCATGAAGCACATAGTCTACAGCTGACACTCTTGAATCAGTTCTTCAGAAAAGTGGCAAAACAATGGAAATAAAATAATGGCAGCTATTTTTATGAATGATCACAGATTCACAGAATGTTAGGGGTTGGAAGCGACCTCAAAAGATTATCCAATCCAAACCTCCTGCTATAGCAGGGCCTCCTAGACCAGATCACACAGAAACACATCCAGGCAGACTTTGAGTATGTACAGAGGAGACTCCACAACCCCCAGAGGTAGCCTGTTCCAGTGTTCCATCATGCTCACAGTGAAATGTTTTTTCCTCACATTTACGTGGAAATACAGATCTGAATGATCATATCTTCTGAGAATAAACTCATCTCTTAATTTTGCTACAGCCACCCTCTTGACCTGTCCTCCATAACAATGATGAGTAAGCCCAAGCCAGAACAAGATGCCCTGTCCTCAGCTATCATCCCACTTTATACTGAGCATGAGATTCCTGGTCTAGGACACACCTGTAGCCAACTCCAGTTAGCTTCCCTGGCTGATTCCCAACTGCTAACAGCCTGCAGCCCATGGCTGGCCTAAGATTCTCTTTCAGTGAAACCAAGACATCCTCTTTCGCCAAGTTTCTCTCTTTCTGTTTTCCTATACTTTACCTTTCTACTCTTCAATTTTATATCTCTACGTTGACAAGAGAAAAAACAATCACTTCTGCCTGTTTCACCTATTACTTTTTTATAGGTTTTATTGCATCATTGCCTGTCTGAATGTTTTTTGGCAACGTTGGTGATGGATCCTACTCCATTTCCGACAAAAGCCAAGTAATTCACACAAACAGAAGACACGAACCCTACATGCAACCTTCTTCACTATCTTAAGTAGTTGTGTGAATCTAAAAATATCCATTTTCTGGATGTCCCAAAAGAGGAGACAATGAAAAAAAGGGAAATAAAAGTTTTCTGCACAAAATTTTCATGGTGATTCTTATGATGAGTAAGTGCTCAACTGACTTACCATCAATGCTACCTGTAAAGTATTAGCGTGTGTCATGGTATCACAGAATAACACCTACCAAAATAAACCAAACATTTAAATAAAATAGACACACTAACCATAACATTTGTATTTTCAGGGCCAACACAAGGGGCATTGATGTGTAACAACTGTAATTACATGTGGCAAGGCATATCACGATTAAGTCTGAGAAGTAACAGAGTATAGTCCAGTTAGACAAGAAATGCAGGGCATATGAATAAATACAAAACAAATTAAAAAGGAGGGGCCTTGTAGTTTCCTTTGCAACAACATACATTAATTGATAGAATCTATATCCTCAATGGATTCAGGTTATAACCAGGACATTATTAAAGACTTACGGTTAATCTGATAAACAGTACAATGTAGCTTTTTGTAAAGATCGAATCTCCTGGGGTTTAGTGATTTATCAAATTAATCTTGCAGGGACTTCCTTTGGGTACAATGGATCCAGAATCTCATATTCATAGCCCATCTGTATTTCTACATGTAACCCCTTATTTCCAATAGATGCTTTTCTAACTGTTAACCCCTCCTGTTTTGGTTTTAAAAGATGACATGCATAAACCAGAAGAGATTAAAAATCTCTATTTAAGGAAGGAATTTGTTTACTACTGCATAACTAAACTATAAAAACCCCTCTTACTGGTATGTGACAAAGCAGTAAGGAAGATGGATTGCATTTTACACAGAAACTGAAGGCTCACAAAACTGTTTTATGCTCTGTATCTTATCATTACATAATACACTTTTACACTTAGCTTAGCATTTAAGAATGTTGAACAGCTGGCAACTTTGACTTAATGTCAGAATGCATAAATGGTAGAAGCACAAAAATCTTCATATTTGGTAAAAGATGCATTAAAAATTTAGGAAGATTTCTGGTTTAACACATTGTGATTGCAAAAATAAATGTCCACAATAAAATACATTGTTTTTTTTAACCATGAAAGAGATTACCCAAAGGTTTGCATACCAGCAGCTTTCAAGTGACCTAAGCACCACAGTCTCACATCTTACTGAAGTCAAAGCCTGCTGTGGGTTAGCCTTCATCTTACTGACCTTTCGATGCTCTTGGAGATTTGTTGCCGAGGAACATTTCTTATTGCACACTGAACACATCAGCTTCTTCCTAGAATTTCCTGAAACAGAAACAAAATACCACCAACATCTTAAAAAGGAAGTGCTAAGAAAGAACCTAAATATTTCCACTGAGTCTGTGACTTTTCACAGGTCATTTGACTGACATCAGAATTTTACATTTGTATCCCATCTTCAAAGTGTTCCATATCAGAAGTTCTCTGTGGGTGTCCAGCAAACCCGTTACTGATGGAATGTAAATCAAGACAACTACAACAATAAAGAAAAAAAACCCTTCAAAAAAAGATGTTATCACACATCACCAATCCAATATGAAGAGCATCATTCACAAGCAAGAACAATTTGCTTTATAACTGAACAGTTGATTTCTTCCTGTAGTACAGGAGATAATGAAGCAATGATAAAAAAAGATCCCAAACTGAAGCTGAAAGCATCATTTCCCATTTTTCTTTATTAAGAAAGCATTAAACATTCTACTATTGTCATTAATAGTCTTCAACTGAACATAGCAGGGAAACTGCATTAGCAAATATCCTCTAACATGTAACTTGTTGTGTAATTTACATGTCTGCTTCCAGATTTATTTTCCTTCCCTTTTCTCAGATATTTAAAAAAGCTGAGGTATTTAAATTTATCTATTATTTACCTTCTGAAATTAATTTTAGCAACCCACGAAGGTATTTAATTAGAGGACACAAACCTAATTGTTTATTTACATATCAAAAGATATACTCTAGCTCATGTAAAAAATGCTGACATTACATTGAACACTACAAAGAATGGACACAGAATGAAAGAGGGGAGTACTGCTTAGTCAAGCACAGAGGAAGTATGGATCATAAACCAACTCATTATATGGTTTGCAGCCAAATTTTTCAGATTCTCAGCACTCTGTATCTTTCCTGTTTTTGCTGTCTGAAAGAATTAATGTTACACCGATTCTTCCTACTGCAATGTACCTTGTCAGTCACTGAATGGTTCAGTACTTAAATTTATAGTATAAGAACAGTACTTAATATCACAACCATTTGGTGTAATAAAGCTTGTAAGTACTTACATACACAAATATACAGGTATGCACTTAATACTTCAACTTACAACAACATTAATAAGACTTTTTCAGAGGAGAAAATAGTGGTATCTGTTCAGAGCTTTGCATATTGGCCAACACATGTAACAATCCTTTCTACTTTCCCTTGCCTCCAAGTAACATAAGGCAGGAAGAAATTCCAGAAGCATCCCTCAACGGTGGTAGGTTATTTCCCTTCCTGCACTAACACTTGGTGTCACAGAAATCACAACCAAGTGGCAAAATAAATGCTCTGCTTATCGTGCAGGCAAAGCAAAAAATATCCTCAAGACATCTGCTCTCAGTCATGTCTGGAGTGACCATTTCAGAAAATTTTGGAATTTGTATACCACTACAGCTGACCAAAGATAAGCATAAACATAAAAATGCTCATGGTTGAAATGGTATTCTTACCAATACTGAAAAGGCAGGACTATATTTTATAAGTATCATCTTACAGACTTTGGGCAGAAGAAAGATTTCACACAATGAATATCTTACAAAGCATCTCAGTGCTGCCATCTTCAACTAAAGACTGTTTTCTTTGCACTTCGACATTCTGTTCTCCCCACACATACTGACACTGAAAGAGGACACACAGAGAGAGTAGAATGCCAAAACGAGATCTGCACTGTGGACACAAGAACAGTACTTTACCCTGTCATGAAAACAGAGTGAAGTTTGACGGAAAACTACTGACTCACAGGGCACAGATATAAAAATGCTACAGCCGCGCAGGACTAGTGGATTGTCTAGTCTGGCTTCCTCCACAACAGAGGCCATAGAATTTTTTGCAATACCCTCATCAGGCCTAATTGTTTGTGAAGTACATCTTCAAGAAAGACATCCCATAGCGTCCTGAAAAGATTAAATGATCAAGAACTCACCACTTCCTGTAGCAGTTTGTGCTAGTGATTCATTTTCTTCACTACCAATTTTTTTGTTGTTGTTGTTGTTTTATCTACTGTTTTAGCCTAGCTTAAATTTCCCCAGATTCCTATTACATTTTCTGCAGCAGACTAATGATTCATCTGGTATATGGCAATTTCTCCCTGGCAGAGGAGAAACAGTTACTGTTTCGATCAGTTAATTACTTAATTTTCTTTTTGATACAAATGAATCCGTTTAAAGAAAGAAACCAAAGACAAATGTTTATTCCGATTTGCAAATTTAAAGCTAGAAACATGTTACGAGGTTGTTGTTGTAAATTTAAAGCTAAGAACACGTTGCGGAGCAGAGCAGGGGCTGTGGTGGAACGTTCTAAAGAAACATTAAATGCTTCCTTACCACTATGAACATTTTCTTTATGTTTTTTCAGAGCATCTTTACTCTTGAACCTCTTGCCACAGCTATCTGCCTTGCAAACGAATCTGGCATCCCCTCTGCACGCCTCCTTGTGCTGTTCGTAACTATATGGGATAATCAGGGAAAAAAACAAAAAAACCAAAACAGAAAAGGCAACTTATCAAGCAGTATCTACAGAAACCAGACACACAAGTACTCTGAGCTGAACGCATGCAGCACTGCAGAGTTCCAAGGCCACCTCATGCATTACTTACAGCAAACAGTAATGAAAGCATTTGACTTCTTTCACTGTTAGGATTCACAGACACTAGCAAGCTTGAAAGCTAACATGCAAAGGGAGGCCAGCAATGATATGACAGCAGTCCAGTAACTCAGACACAAAACCTCGATTCTGAGCTGAAGGAAGTATTGCAAACAGAGCACTGAAAACTTCTTGAGGAGTCTCCAGGGCCAATATTCTCTGCACACTGCAGTACACTAAAGAAAAAAAAATGAAAAAAAATGAAATAACAAAGCAAGTGGAACATTCTAAAACCTAGAACACAGGCTTGCAGCAGATAAAATCATATAAAGTCTACAAATCCTTAAGTAGATAATAATCTCTTTCATTTCTATGAAACTTACCAAAATTTAGTGAATATAGTCAAATGCATAAACACCACGAGTCAGGATTACTGAGTGGTCCATCGATGGAGACAAATGGTTTTGCAACGAACAGTTTATAGCGTATGATTTTGAAAAACAAGAAATTAGTGACATCTTTGCCATTCAAATTGAAGTCTCCAATGAGTACAAGAAGCTTAGAAATATGCGAAATGAACCTAATAAAAACTAACAGGGTAACAGTACAAATACGTAAGCATACAAATTAAAATTTCAACTGTGGGAAGTAAATGATTGAACAAAAACTGATTTAAATGATCCCTTAAAAAGAAAAAAAAAAAAACAACCAAAAAACCAAAACCACAAAACACTCCTGTTTCTACTCACTGTCTTTGTAGAGCTTGTTTGACAGGGAATTTCTTTCCACAGTTTCGGCACTTAAATTCCTTCTCCTCACTGGGTTTTTGGTGCAAAGTCTGAAGATGTTCAGCTAAAATCTCCTGGCTGGCAAAACTGGATTCACAGTTTGGGCATGCATGGTCCTCTTTACAGGTGAGGGGATCTGCACAATTGAAGGTGAAAAAAGTAACAGAATGGATTTTGGGGAGTATTCCGGTTACGTTAAGACATTCTTCCAGAAATGAGTTATGTAAAAGGGCATCACAAAATTCACAAGACATGGTCTTTGAATGGATTACAGACAGTCCATCTTCAGTGGATTGCCATCAATATTATTGAAATTGGATCAAAGTATTGAGTGTGACTAAATTAGCCATCCAGAAAGTCTCTACTTGGATAAAGACACTGAGAATTTACCGGACAGTTGAAGCCACACACATTTCCTCAGACATCTTACCCTAGGATTGGTTGAACAATTCTATGAAAAGGTTTATTTCTTTACCATTTAAGTAAGAGAGAAACCACCGCTCTTTCAGCAAAAGTTTAAGCTTTCACAAGACTGTATGCCTGGTTTTACTCCAAAATTAAGACAGAACTCATAAAAAAGCTTAGACTAAACCAGTCCTACAGAGTTAGGGTTTTCTCTCTTCTTCAAGTTATCCCACTTTTTTCACATTGCTCACCGGCAATTTTTTCACCAGCTGGCTGTACTTCTTTATTGTTGCCACTCTCTTCATCTTCCTGAATAACAGTTACTACTTCCTCCTCCTCCTCCTCCTCTTCCATGTCACTGTCCAAGTACCCAATGAGAAGTTCTGTGTCTGTTTCAATATCTTCCACAGCCAAATAGAAAATATTTTCCCCCTCCTGTTGCAAACAGCAAGCAGAAGCAATGAACAGTTATGCCAGATAACATGATATCTAAACACTAGTATGTGATCCTGAAGCAATGTTAACCATCAACTATGGAGGGCCTGGTTCCATTCCTCCAGTAGCACAATGTCTGAACAGACTTTCTAAGACTTTCCCAGTGTGGCTGCATGGATTAAGTGTCCTCATATTCTAGTATTCTTAAAATATTCCCTTGCCTCAGGTGTGAGGTTTTTCCACTATGTACCGTGGCCTAGACCAAGGTAAAATTCAAGTCCTTCTTACCTACAACACTGCCTGACAAGAACTTCAGAGTTTGAAAACGAAACATTTGACTATTAGAAAAATAACAGATTTAAATAATCGTTTTGGTTTTAGCTCTCTCCACTGTTTGCTGCATGAATTATAAACCAGTTTGCACTAGCTACTGTAGTAGTGTTACTTTCTCCCACTCCTTAAGATTCCCAGCCTTCTTTAATGAACTGTTTTTCACCTCTGGTCAGTTAGCTTCACTATGGAGTTGGCAAACACATCTGTACAATGCACTTTAAACCACTAGATTAAAACCTTCTGTTAGTTTACATCAGTGCAGATACACAGAAAGCCAAAGATTCAGGTCAGATTCTGTACGAGGGGGAAAACTGCATAATAAGCAGTTCCAAAATCTTCTCTACAATGAATAAACAAGCTTCCAAAGAGATCTATAAGCTAACAACTTTGGTCTAGCACAACATTTAATTAAATTTACTGTGACTGGCACAGAAGGGAAGGTGAAGGGAGTTCTATAGCAAAACCAGCTGTTTCCTAAACTAATATGCACAGTTGCTTATTTTTGCCAGATGTGAACCTACTGCTTTAGGTACTACCCAAAGCACCAAAGGAGACTCACTATTAAATAATGAAGCCTGCCAATTTCTATCATAAATCTTAAAGCTTATCTGATCAACACCCTGAAAAGATAACTGAAGCTTCTTCACACTACAATGAGTCATATTTCATAAGAAGCTTCTAGTATAAGGACATGAAAATTATTTCTGATTTTTGTAATACACTAAGGTTAATTTAAACTATCAGCAGACTTGCAACACTCCTCCAGCTTTAGAAGGTCTATTGTATTTTGCACAAAATATGGTCACACAGGAGTGAAACCTATTTAATTCCATAAATCATACCTGAAACATCTACACAACAGATTAAATCTGGAAAAACCACCACCAGAATTAATTATTCAGATTAACCTAGACCAAGTGTGTGAATCTCAGTCACCAAGCTCTTAACAACACTGTTGCATCCTCAACTTCTCTGCACTTCCATTATGTATATCTATGACTTACTTTATAGCTCTGTGTCTTAAAAACATCCTAGTTCTTTCCCAGTTCTGTACTTTCAGTTATTGAAATGATTAATGGGAGAAGTACTAAGCATGCTCAAAGCTTGAGTACTCCTGGTTTCATCTGCATTGAAAAGAAATCAGCTTTGGTGCCAGCCAAACTTAAAACAGCTCAAATTTCTTTCGCCTCCAAAGCTAATTTGTTTGGCTTTTACAGCCAAAATGACATGTATTTTAATTCTTTTGTGAAGCAAATCAGAGAAAAAAGTCTTCTGGTGGTGCAAAACTAGAATTTTAAGACATGCTGATAAATAAATCCCCTTTTCCTAATTTTTTTAAAACTCTGGATTACAACAACAAATAGCTTGGGTTAGCCTGAAACAACATTCTTGAAATACATTTTGAGAAAAAAAAAAAATTAACACAGCTATGTAATTCTTACTTATGTGGGACTGGAAATTATTTTACTCTAAAGCTGAGTTGTTGAATCATGTAGACAGTTAATTTCTTTCACAGTCTTCAAAATTACAATAGTTGTAATTAGAAAAATATCACCATCTTTGGTACTTTTTGCAAACACAGAAGTGAGATTGAACAGACTAAGCTCTTCAGTTTGACAAAAGAGCTATCAAATAAGAGGGTTCTATAAAATCAAGGATAGTATAGAAAACGAATGTAAAGCAACTATTCATTCTTATAGAAAGATTAAGGAATCAAGTGAAATTAAGATGTTTCTAGAAGAAAAAACAGAACCATGTTTCAACATAATATGTAATTAAAACAGTGGAACTCATTACCACAGAACGCAAAATAACTAATACACAAATGTAAAAATAAGCTGCATAAATTCAGATCCACAGCAAAGAGCAGGAAAAGAAAATTATCTTCTGTTATTAACTTTTCTTCAAGCACTGCCTGATCATCCTATCCAGTTATTAGACTCATCAATTCTCTGTCTTCTGCTGGAATATTTTAGGCAGTACACTTCCTTTTAAACCTGCCACACTTCAATATTAAATCTTAAACTGCGAAGCAAATACAGAATTCTGTTTTCCACACACCTGAGCCCATACCTGAGTTGAGCATGAAACTAGGCCTCTAAACCAATAATCCTGATTCAGACAGGCATACAGTTACCTAGTTAACTTTTCAATTTCCACAACAAGAAAATCACTACATTCAGGCAAAAGTATATCATGACTGATTAAGGCTGCAGTGAGAAAATTCAACTGTTGTTACAGTAGTGAGTTAACTACACTGGAAATAAATTTGGGAAGGTTTTGGGGTTTTTTTTATGTTAACTGTTCACTGTCTCAAGCCAGGAGATACAGTTCATGTCAGTGCTTCAGTGTAATTCCATCACAGCACATTAATATAAACCTTTCAAAGAATATCAGATTCTAACTAAGGACCTCTTTAGTCTTTTGCCCTCTCAATCATATTTATGGTATTACTTATAAGCACAAGAGCTTACTTCTAAAAAGAATAGTAGAATAAGAAAAACAGTTCACTACTTTTCTCAGAGCTCTCAATCTTACTGCAAGAGGTAAGAGCAAAGAGGAGTACAATTAGTATATCAGTAGCAGGATGCAATTGGTAAGAATCCACTAAATCTACCTGGATGGCTGCCAGGTTCTTCTGATCCTGTGATGGAGCCTCATGGACAAAACGTAGCCAATTAGAATGGCGTGGATTGCTTGCATCCAGGATGTAAAGGACCTCACCTTTACTCCCACGAACCTGAAACATTTTTTACAAATACTGAATACATAAAAATAAAATCTGTTTACCAAACACACACAAACATAAACCATTCAGCAAGCGAATCTCACATTCAGTGGTACACATTCACTTTTTTCTATAAGCTTATTTATTCAGTTGAAAACAGGGAGGCAACTCCAACCCAGCAACTGGTGTCAGCTTCTTTTATTAAGCTTCCCCACTTTTCTTAGCCTTTCCCTTAGTAAATGAGCATTGACTGACTCACAAATCTCCCTAATCTGGCAGTATGACGGTGCTCATGCCTTTTTCCTCAATCTTTTTTCCTTCAAGTTGTCTTCTTCTTTATGATCTTCTCAGAAACTAATATAACCTGAGAGGTCCTTTCTCATTCCAACCCTATCACCCTTTTTCCAGTTTCCTTCCCGAGTTCTCATCCTTCACATGGTTTAACGCAAGCATTTGTCTCCTACAGTCTAATTGCAGCTTACATGGGAAAAAAAAATAAAATAATAGAAATGGTAACTTAATAATAATACAGTAATTCTTCTCCCTCCCAAACACAAAGACATACTGCTGAAAAAATTACAGCTGCTGCTGGTTTGTTTTGTTTGAAATAGACCACTTGAATCTCCACTGATACAGAAGATATAAGAGCCATGCACCAAGGTCACTAAACCACATTGTTATCCCCTATGATTTATTTACATAATGAACATATTTTCTTCCCCATCTGTCAACAAGAAGTATCCAGAGCAGGTATTTCCTAAGAGCTGGGGATTTCAGCTATGTAAGATCAAAATAAGATTGTCTTCAAGGCTTTGTATTTAAATTGCTCACATTCTTGCACTATTTGTTTCTAATAGATGCAATATCATATTTCTTCAGTATGACTGCTTAAATTACCTAAACATTAGGATGTCATTAGGAAGAAAAAAAACTGTATTCCATTACAATAATAGCTGGTGACCGCATGTTGTACTCAGATTAAAACAACAAGGAAATCTACTGCCATTTCGCAAACAGAAGTCTTCTAATTTTGTTACTGTTCCTCCAAAGGAAGACACAATTTCTTAAAGAGTCCATAATGAAAAAGTACCAGTATTTAAAAATTTAAAAGCTATTTTACTTTCAGACACAGTGATCCCTGGAGGTGTTCAAGGCCAGATTGGAGGAGGCCTTGAGTGAGCTGTACTAGTGGGAGGTGTCCCTGCCTATGGCAGGGGGTTGGAACTAGATGATCCTTGAGGTCCCTTCCAACCTTACCATTCTATGATTCTATGATTAACCACAGTGAGAAGTGTCAAACCCACACATTTAAACACACTTGGAAACATCACCTAACACTAAGTACTCCAAAGGGCTTCCCACACAGGTTGTGTAGTTTCCATTCTCAGAGATTCAGATACTCAACACCTGTTGTGGGCACCTGGCATTAAGTGGCCCTATTTGAACAGAGGAGTCTCCTTGGGAAGCAATGCCTGCTGGTTATTGGAACTATTGCTTTTATTAGAAACGTTGGCAGAATGAGTGCAATCAAATCATAAAAGCAAGCTCCAACTTCACACAAAAATACAGTTCTAAAACAGGTAATCCACAAAGCAGAACTTCACTCTGAATTGAAATAATTAACACTACAGATAAGCATTTTTGAGTAACTGAAGTCAAATTAATGGCTTTGTGATTTAGCTACCAAACATGGGTTCTAGAAGTCCACCATGTAGGTCCTATAAAAGATTCAATCACATCTTGATTTGAGCTGGAAAGAAAAGCACTCAAGATCCTATCATAAAAAGCATGTGTGACACTATCTAACTTTTCATCCATTCCTCATCTTCATTTGCATGATCCTTAAATTATATAATAATTTCTATTCATTTCAATGATATATGATCATCTCTGTGCTTTCTAAGTCTCTGTTAATCCATAGAGACACCAAACACAAAGCCAAGGCTTAACACACAAGGAAGCTATTGATAAAAGAATACAATAAATCCCTTAAAAATGTGCTGTATTTTCTATTGCTTTTTTCACCTCATAAAGAAATAATGCTGTTTCATATACACAGACGTGAGGAAGAAAAACAGCCAGAACACTGTACTTAACATGAACTATACTACTGGCATTTACCACTCCTTTTCCTCTGGTTGCACGAATAGGTGAGTTTCCTAAATGAACAACCAATCTTTGAGTATCATGGCAGTGAAGCCCAAACATAGTCAGGATTTCAAACAAATAAGCCAGCAAAAAGACCACCTCTTGCTTTGCAAATAGATTTCTCGAATTCTAAGTTAGTACAAGCTAAATGAAATAAACAGTTAGACTCCACATTTTCTACTGAAAATAAGTGCACCTAAAAATACCAATACTGAATTAGTAACAAATCTAAATGAAGCTTGGAATCTGTGCAAAAGGGTACTCCCTCCAATAACAGACCACTAAAGTGCCTCAGTCACCCTTCTGCTTTGTGGAATGATCACCAAATAAAATCCACTTTATTAGAAGATATATCAAAAGTTGAGTTCACAGTAAGATTACATACCAGACATTCTCTTCCACCACAGAGTAAATTGGAACTTCACTTAAAGATGCCACATTTAGAAACACCACATCACTACACAAGTATGTGGGAAGAAAAAAAATCACCCCTAGTCATTGTTCAAGCTCCCATACAAAACCCTATACAGGCCTAGCTGATGGTTAAGCTGCTTGTAATGCCCATCACAACATGCACTACTCCATCTGTAGACTTATACACTGAACAAAATTATCTCCAGATATTCAAAGCACATCCAGTGTTGTCATATATCCTACTTTGAAATGCTCATGAGTGCGATTGCAAACACTCTACCACACACAACCGGCAAAAGAAGAAAAAAGAAAACCGCAGTGAAAACAAGCAGACAGTTATCTCTGCTGAAGGCAGTGAACACACTGCCTCCTCTCTGGAAACCATTTTCTGAAGGTCTACAAATGTAAAAATCTATGATCATCCAAACAATCATGTTCTTAAAAATTACTGTTTTCTGCACTGTATTTTTTTTATTAGCTTGCAATACTTCTGCATCCTCAGTTTCAGACGTCCATCACAGTTTACTGCAGAGAAGAAACTCACATTTAAATACTGCTGTAGTAGTAAACACTTGCAAACTAAACCTGAGGCAGCAATTGTTCACTGGCTTACTCACAAAGAAATACTGGGAGACAGACAGCATGTGACTTTTCAATTTAATCAAACTACAAAGCAGCAGGTGTTCATGCTAGTGAAGCTCCTTCTAGTGCATGATGTTATATGACCTTGTCAGAGAGACAACATTTCAAAAAGCTTATTCCTAGACTTCTGCTAACATTTAGTGGAGCTTTCCTAAGAAAGGTTGAACTCAGTGTTCACTGCACCCAAATCATCTTATGCAAATCATGTGTGATCTTTAACAAGCTTGGATTAGAACACTTGCACCTCGACCTATCAATATCTGTTTTCTGACATTTAAAAATAAGGCACATAACTGCAGATGCGAGGCTAGCATTCTCAGTCAGGAGTCAATTCATCTCATGACCAAAATCCAAAGATCATTATGGTGCCTGTTCCAAAAGTCACCAAAACTGATACAAACTCCCACACTTAACATGAATACAGGTGATTAAATCAAGCTTTGGAGGAGTTGCTGATGAAATTTAGTTAAGCAAACCAACTGGTAAGACTATTCATAACTACTTTGGACACCTATATAGCACAGCCAGGATTAATTTCACAAAAATGAAAATCAAGGACACAAACTTGCAACTCAGATAGGGCATCAATGTCTCACTCAAGTGGCAAAAGTTACTTTAAATGCAACTTATGTAAAAATTCATCCAAATTCATTTGTCCAAGGAATGATAAAAACCAAAATATTTTTTCAAAATAAACAAATTCACACACAAAAAAATGAAAGGCAAAGAATCTCAAATGTAAATACCATATGACGAGTAATGACTGGAAAGGTGATCTTCATACAGAAACAATAAAGACTACACTGCTAAAAGCTAGATTTATAATATTACATTCACCTTGAGAGCAAACTCTTCAAATTGAGATTTATTTTTTCATGAAATTCAGACCATAATTCAACTCAATGCCTTGTATGTATAAGCATTCCTATGCCAGAACCACATTTTACAGGCAAGGTATCAAAGACAAAACAAAAGAAACATACCATCACTATCTTAAAGTGCTTGGTTTCTCATAACTTAACCCTAAACATTAAAGTGCTGATCTAAGGCTGGCTGCAGCCAATAACAGAATTTCTGTTGCTTTCTCTAGTTTTTGGACAGGCTTATTTAATTGAAAACAACTGTCACTGTAAAAGTGATGAAAGTTAATAAGTAAGCTCATTTAATTTTGTCACAAACATAATCATGAATATTAGCTCCAACTGAAAGACTGGTTTCTAGTCTGTGTCTGTTCCTCTTGGTTTTAATACAACAATGAAGAAAACAATCTTGGCAGATAGACAGAAACCAAACCTGAAATATGTAACATTCAGCATTACATTGCATATTATGTGCCATCCCATTCTGACCAACATTCCTTCATGGTACGTCAGAGCATTTGAAAGACTAAGTCTTTCCAGCCTTCCCTGTTTTAACATTTGCCAAAGTCATCACTAAAAGTATATGCTTGCCACAATCCAATAGCAGTGAAATGAATGCCACTTTCTTACTAAGGGACAATAAAGAAAATGAACTAAACAGATATCTTCCCTTTGTAAAGGGACATCTGAGCCTCCAGAGGCAAAACTTAACTTAAGGTGAGCTTAACACCTAAAGACTATTCTACTCGTGTCTCTTGCAGCAAATACACAACTGCTGTACCAAGTATACTAATATAGATCAACAAAGCAGTATCCCAGCATTACTGGGATGCTAAGAATAAGAACAAAACTCACAATTCATCACCAGCAACAAGTTGCATACTTAACTAGAACAACATGCAATTCAGTCTGAGACATGATGATGTGCGGGTTGGGGGATTAATGGGGAGGTGGGTGTTTGGACAGAAAGAAAAAAAGGAAAAGCACAAAGCCATTTGGACATTTTCCTGGGGTTTGGGTTGGTTGGTTTTTTCCCCCCTAACTATATGGTTATGACAGGTTTGCGGTTATTTTCCCCTTTCACATCACTTGTCAAAGTACTTCAGCATGTAGCTCTTCACAAAAGAAAGACTAAGATTAAAGATACTCCCCACTTCCAGCCTTCTTTAATCTGTTGAATGAGCAAGTCTTTGGTTTCTTCAAAACTATGCAAGTTACAGGCAGACTAATGGCATTCTGCTATGTTTAATTTAAAGACAAACGCTAACACTCTCAGAACTTTAATAAAATCACTGGACAAAATACATGTTTTCCCAAAGACCAAAAGAAAACATAATGTGTAAAATTCTGTCTCAGCATGATGTCTTAAAGATGCCAACTCACAATGCTGCTCTTGGGAAGGGGAAAAAAAAACCAAACCAAAAAAACTAAAAAAAACTTGATCAAAACAGACCATAACTCTGCACAACAATAAAGTCATGTGGTAAGCTTTCATGCAGAAAACTATTCCATAAAAATCAAAGCTCAAATCCCAGGCATCACATACCAAAAAATGTTCCATTAATGTTCATTCTGATTTGACTTACAAAACACCTCTACTATGTAGACTTCTTTGTAAAGGACTCCTCTCTAAAAACACATTTTTGGACTGCATAGAACTGAGATAAAACTTTAGCCTTCTAATTAATCAGTTTTCATATCTTTGATAGACCTGACTATGCACAAACCTGGCTAGTTGCTGTGACTACCTCCCACAGTCTCTGGAATAACCATTTACTTGCATGGCTTGACTTTTAAATTTCTGCATTCCTGGTCTTGATTTTCAGCTTACGACTGCTCTCAGTATGATCCAAATTATATTATAAAGCTCACGTTCAGATCAGCTACAGTAGACATGAACAACTTGGGTTCAAACATTCAGGAAGTCATAAAATCTGGTATGCAGGAATCTTTTCAAAGCTCTCAAAACTAGGTTACAATAAGATAATACGAAATGGTTTTAAAACAGTTCATAAAATACTCATTCTGGTTTGCTGTTGATGGAGCCATATTAAGTGTCATCAGTAAATACACGTATTTGCCTCTTCTGTCTTGCAGACACAGATAAATCTCATTTAATCATCAGCAATGAGGAGTCTGGAAAATCACATGGCTTTCCAAAAATCTATAAACCACCCACCATCCCTTCTGAAAACCTTGCTCTAGCTTAAGCATTTTACTGTTTTAAAATAACCTGCAGAAACAACATGAAAAACCAAGTAAGCCAAAGGCATAGTAACATGTACTGTATCCACTAAACATGTAATAAAAAGCACATCATGCTGTTTTCTTTTCAGCTGTGCAAAAAGAATATGAAACCAGTTGCTCTGAGTATATAACCAAGAGAATGACTTGTCCACAGCTTCTCTCTGGGAACGGATATTTCAGATGCACTTTGGACAAATAAAGGAAACAAATGAAAAAAAAAAAAAGAAAAAAAAAAACAAGAGGGAAAACAAAGGCACAGGGTTCACAGTCTTGAATTAATATTTATTTAAGAATATTTTGCCACTTGTCTTGAGTATGGTTTTAATGAGGTGCACTTTTAGCACTCTCTTGTTCACTGTTCCACTCCATACCTCTCCTAAGACTACCTAAATCCATACTACACTTTCTTTATAAGTCACACAGCAACACTAATCTAGAGGTTTTTTGAAATAAACATTTATTTTGTAATAAATGCACAGATAATGCTTTAAGCCAGATGCCAAACACAAGCATTTTTTGTACAGTGCCACACAACATAAAAGTAAGTTATTCTTCCACCTCTAACCATAGAAAGATGAACAAGTAGGGTATTAGTCCTCCTTCCAGTGTAAAACAGAACTGAACACGCATTCGGCAGAAACTGCTTGAGTGGGGGTTGGAGGAAGGAATTCTGTTTAAAGAACTACAGTAGAAAATAAACATGACAAACATGAAACAGAAGCACAAAAAAGCAGGTGTTGACAAGAAGAAGACACTGTTATTCCAAATATTTTTCAGTTACTCTTCTCAACTAGTAAACTTAGAACTTTGCTGTAGGCAAATACAGCTATGACAGGGACTAGGACGGGTTAAGAACCTGAATACAACATCTAGTTTATAAACTAGTGCTGCCACCTAATACATAGAAAATGTTTAGAAAGTACTGAAACTCTTTATGCCTTCACCTGCCCAAAAATCTCACTACTACACATTTAATTACAAAGTAAGTAAAATTTAAAGCCTTCATATACACAACTGTCAAACCCTAGGACAATCGTCATGGCAGGAAACGTTTTATACTGCAGGTGAAGGAAGCTTGGAGTTGACACCTGCTGATCAGCATAAATCAGTATCTGAGTAACATAATTATCTTTACATATGCAAATTATTTACTTATTATTTTCCCATTGTTGTTATGCTTTTGTGTTTTGCTCGACTTTTTTCATGCTTTATTTAAACTACAAACTATTATACCATTTATTATTTCTTTATAGTTTTAAAGAAGTCAACCTCTCTCCATCCACAAAGCATCACAAGCTTTAAAAGCATCAATAAGCATAAAGTATTCCCTAGACACAGTATCTTTAAGTTAGCGAAAAGAGAGGGGAAAGAAATGATTTTTTACAATAAAAACCTCTCAGAGCTCTTTTTTCTAGGTGTCATGATGTTACTCTAGACTACTCACTTCCCACATGAGCCTGCAGTCTGTGTCCTCATCCAGTTCCTGTGGCATTCTCTTCTCCCCTGCAAAGGGGCCAAACTTTTCACCCTGAGAAGTAATTACAAAAGACAACACATCAGTAAGAAAGGCAAATACAAAACCATATTCCAGTAGAAGTATCATTTTTAGCTTCAAATGGAAAAGGACAGCTTTCCTTTGTCATTCTATTATATGCCAAGAAGGTGCATGTCCTTGAGGGTTCAATTTCAAGCTCATTCCCATTCTTTCCATAGCTTGGAAAATCTTAGAACCACACCTTTCCTCCACATGTTTATTTCCCCCTTGGGAAACAGCATGTTTGTTTATTTCAAATGAGGCTGAAATTTACAAGTCAAATTTCTTACAAGATCCTCTGGAAGCACCTTGCAATAAGCATCTAACTAAAATGTAAAATATTTGGCAAGAACAAAGTTGACATTACATTTATTTGCAAGATTATGTGCAAGGGTGCTTTTTGAAGTGCCACAAATCAAAACACTGAATAACTGAGGTTTTGATCACAGAGAGATTTGTTTAAAAACAGAGCGAGTGTGCACGTGTCTGTGAATTAATTCAAGCCTTCATAAGCAAAATTAAAATGTTATATCACCTGCTAGTCATAACACATGCTGTGAAAGCATCCATTGATACATTCTTCCAAAAGTACTGGTTATTGGAGTTCTTTCCTTTCACAGACATCACTCTAGTAGCAGGGTAAATTATTTAAACAGGACTTTTTTCTTAACACAGGCCTAACATTTTTTTCCTCTCTCCCTTGTCCTTATTTGCAGCAACAAGCCCTACAAACCAAAATGCAGACTGCTAAGTTGCTTTAGGCACTATTCAGACTGAAAAACTCTATATACTTTAAAAACATAGTGCTTAAAGTAATATATATAATATAGTGCTTAAAGCACTAGAGATTTCACATATGTAATGAAAGGCAACTTCAGTATTTCTTTAAAAATAGTAGTATCTTTGCTGATAACAGTACCAATCTTCCCTTATAAAAACATCCATCTTGTCCCCCCAGGCACATTCCTTGATTCCAGAAACAGCCTGCTACATGTTTTCCCTCTTGCTTAGTTTTGACAGACTGCCTGCAGGTAGAGTGGAGAGGAAAAAGTGGAATGACAAACTTCCAGGATAACTCCTCTTAGAAACAATCATCAAAATGGAAAAATAAATAAATAAATAAAAGTCCTGGTATTTAAAATTAAACCTGTGGAGGTAACGAACCAGGAAAACAAAATGTCCTCCACCTTTCAGTGACCTTCATACCACCCTTTATCATTTTGGTAATCAAATGCAGCCAAAATTCCTCCCATACCAGCCTTAAAAATACTAGGATTTAATACTCAAACTGAAAGTTCCTCCTTCTTTTACCTCATGAGCACTGAAGGTGAAAATAGGTCAATATGCCTTGCAGCTGTGAATTGATGCTGAGAACAAGCAAAGGACAAGCCTGTAACACTGTCATCAGACATTCCCAACACAAACAGAACTACCACTGTGTTTACCTTCTTCATTCCACATGCAATACATGTCACACTGGCAACATTGCAGTTTTACTAGGATGATCTCTATGACAGTCACTGAGAGAGCTCTGATACCATATACATTGCCTGTAGAGTTCAAAAGCAACATGGAGTAATTCAAGCAAGAAAATGCTGTATTTTTCCCAAAATGCAGCTCTAATGGTTCAGTTGACAACAGCGTGAAGGAAGAGAATTCAGACTCTGAACTCTGAACTGACATTCAGAACTAATATTGCCACGTGGATGATGATTTCAGTGAGCTTCACGCTAGAGCTCACTGTTTCAGAGTTCAGAGATACACACTACTACCGTGCAACCCCTGTGAACTCCCACGTTTTTCAATCACAAATTCAGATCTCAGTGGAAAAAATTCAAGCTAGCCAATATGAAATTGTTCCACTTCCATTCCCCTATTAGCACTCAAGGACACCTTAAAAATGAGAGATCCCTACCTCACGGCGTCTAACCCTTGTTGATGAACCCACTGACAAACCAGGCAGCCCTCTCAATCACATTCAGGATAAAGATAGGAAGGCTAAGATACAAAATACACACAAGTGCACACTAATGCAGGGTTTGTAACTTTAGGTATGCCTCTGCTTCAACAATAAACCACCTGTAGTAATATTACCTGGACTGTAATAAGCAGGTTTTCAGACAATCAAGACACTATCATTCATTACAAGGTGGCATGACCTGGCTGGGGTATGAGAGACCTGCGGTGTAGCTGAATTATATCTTCCCACCTTTATCATCCCGAAACAATTAATTAAATCGCCCACTCCACCGAACTCTAGGATTAGAGAGACGACAGGCACTTGCGACCAGGGGCATCCGTCTGAGGCAGGCACCTCTGTCTCTGAGGCGCCCCGCGGCCTCAAGCGATAACCGAGAGGGGGTCCCTGTAAGCAGTAGCTTTGCCCTTAAGATACACAAAGTCGAAAGAAACGAGTGGTACCAAAACCCACAAAGAAAACCCTCCGCTAACTCCGCGGGATAGCCGGTGGCCCGGCCCGGCAGGCCCTCTCCCCCCTCAAACGCCAGCCCTGTGGGCACCGGGAAGCTGCGGGTTGTCTGAGGGGGGGTTAGCGGGCGGTGCCTCCTCTGAAGAGAGGCAGCCGGGGCAGACGGAAGCGGAGGCAGCACCAACAAAGCGGGGCCGAGGTAAAGTTTCAGCCCGACAGCAGCGAGGGGCGGAGGAGCCGCCTCACTCTCCTGTGATACGTGGCAGCCGCTCCTCGCTGGGCCGGGACGGGCCGTAACCCCTCTCGCCCGGACATCACCCACCTTTTTCACTCTGCGGGCCGTGTACAGCCCCATCCCGTCCTGCACTTTTGACGACTTCAGGGCAAATCTATCCGGCACATACATGCCCAGCATTTTGCATCGACTCGGGCCGCCGCTTGTTACCGTGGAGGAGGATTACCGGGGACTTCCATCCCACCGAGAGAGCGAGCGAAAGAGAGACCGGGGGAGGGGGCAGGAAGAGGGGCTGGTTGCGGGGCTTTCCCGGCACCCGAGGAAGAGGGGAGGAGCCAGGCCGCCGGCGAGGCCCCCACCGTGGCCGGGCAGCGGCGGGCCGGGCAAGTGGGCGGCAGGGGGCGCGCGCCCGGCGGGGCAGAGAGCGGGGCCCAGGCGAAAGAGCTCGGGTGGGCGCGCTAGGGGGCTTCGTGCCCTCGAGGGTTTGTTAAGTCGCGTCGTGTGAAGTGTCGTGACAGGAGATAGGAGGCGTCCGGGTTTCCAGCACATCTAGCTGCTGAGGCCTGGCCCCAACGATACACTCGGCGGAAGGCACACCGTGCTGGCAGGCGCCTACCATAGTGTCATGGGCTAACAACTCACACAGCAAGCACTGCACAGAGGCACCAGACCATGTACTGCACCTAAGTTCCCAGAGCAAATGGCACTTCATCACCCAGGCACGGCCTCGTGATCTGGCATCATCCTGACGATGAGAGAGAGAACCAAGCAGTGCTGGGTCTCAGACTTGAGAGACAGAGTTGATTGTGAAGCCTGACAGAGGCAAAGAAGCTTCACCCTATCACTAATGTTGAGAACAGTTTCCTTAAGTACTGAGACTTCTCACATAGACACCAAAATATTTATCTGCTGGTACCTACAGCTACAAGCCCTTAGCAGAGCAGTGGTATTCTCACCAGAAACAATACCCAAACACACTTCCATGTTTTGTAACACTTTCCATGGGCAATTACCTGAAACATCACTCAGATTTATCCTCATTACTTTTGTATTGCCATAATGGGTGAATCCAGATTTATATTCACCTTTGAAAACATGTAATCCTTCACTTTTGGAGACTGTTTTTGAAGGCACTCTGAGGGAATGTCAGGAATCTAGGTGAATATGAGACTCTTTTTGGCTACTTTCTATATGTATTGTGCAATGTGATGCCATTTTGTGTTTAGTATCTTTGGACTCATGGTAGATACCATAATTTATTTATTTTTTTTAAAATCTTAATAAATGTAGTGTATATTCTTGCCAACACACACATCCCCTGGGTACAACTTGGGATGGAAGGAGGGAAGGTGGGTGGGACTGGTTGAGGACATTAAGGTCAGGAACAGCCTTGGGGACAGTGATCATGACATGGTGGACTTTAGTATTATAGAGGGTAGAAGCAGACCGAAAAGTAGAATTACAGTCCTGGATTTCTGCAGAGCTAACTTTGTATTCCTCAGAGACATGCTTGCAGAAATCCCATGGGCTAAGGCTCTAGAGGGTAAAGGAGCCCAAGAAAGTTGGGTAATTTTTAAAGACCGCTTCCTCCAAGCCCAGGCTAGGTGTGTTCCTGTGATGGTTTGGGAGTTCTTTGCCCCCCACACACTTTGTAAAATCACCCAGACTGACTCAGCCAGCTGGAAGTTAAAGACTGAAGCTCTGTTTACAACTTAGCACAATATACAAGCAGATATTTACACAATATGCAGGAATATTTACAGAAATATACAAGTTAAAGGTAGTACAGAAACACAGTACTCCTCCCAGAAATCAGAGGCCCCAGGAGGGGCTCCCAACCACCCTTCCACCTTCTCCCCACCCCTCTACCTTGCCCCACAGTTTGCCTTACATGCAAGGTGAGTTTGGAGGATCGGCCAGGGGTGGTAGGATGAAAGTAGTTTGTGAGGTTACTCGGTAGAGAGGAGAAGGCAAAAAAACTAGAGAGCCTGAGAGTATCTGTGTCTCATCTATGTTTATGTTCTTATACATCTCAGCAAGCCTGTGAGTGAAGCAGACATCACCATTGTTTTCCTTTCACAACCAACAATTTTCTCCATTAAAATATTCCAATTAGCCTCAAACCAGCAGAGTTCCCTTGAGTGAAAAATCAGGTAGCAGACCTGAACAGCTGAGGAAGAAGCTCCTGCAGGAAATTGAAGGAAGAAAGAAAATTTATGGAAGAAGGGATCTGTCACTTGGGAGAACTATAGAGAAGTTGTCAGGGAATGTAGGAAGGCAGCAAGGAAGGGTAAAGGCCTTTTGGAACTGAAACTGGCAAAGAAAGTAAAAGAGAACAAGAAGGGCTTCTTGAAATATATTGGTAGGAAAAGAAAGAATAGGGAAGGTGTGGGGCCACTGATGAATGAGGGGGAGCCCTGAGAACTGAAGATGCAGAGAAGGCAGAGTCGCTGAATGCTTTCACTGCTTCAGTCTTTACACCTAAGGCTGAACTACCCTATGTACTCCAGACCCTGGATGAAGGAGAGGAAGCCTGGAGGAGGGAATGCTCCCCACTGCTCAGTGCAGACTGAGTTAAAGGTCGTCACACAAATTGAACCTTCACAAGTCCATGGGCCCTGATGAGATGCACCCAAGGGTGCTGAGGCAACTGCCTGATGTTATCACTCTGACACTCTCCATCATTTTTGCCAAATCGTGGCAAACAGGAGAGATGCCTGAAGACTGGCTGGAGAAATTACTTTGAGAAGTAAAACACTGGACACACAGGTTTGTATGTCTATCAATCTAGATTGATAGACTATTAATTCAGTAAAAAATGAATAAAAATGGAGAGTCTATATAAGAATTCTAACACCTCAAATATGAATATGCTTTACAAAGATGAATTAAGTTGCCTGGGGCAATACTTCAGTTTTTAGAAAATTTAACAATTTTCAATTTATTGAAAAATTATTCAATTTAATAAATTTAACAAAATTTAACTGTTCTTTTAATTAATATCTGGCTCCAAAATTTCCATATGCAGAACTCAATATTTTTATAAACTAGGATACTTTATTGAATGAAGGTCAATCTGTCTTAACATATATCAGATAAAAACGACATAATTTTCTCTGCCTCTGATTATTTCTAAGGGCTATATTTTAAAATAATTATCCACTTTATGAAGGCCTCATAACATGAAGGTGCTTCATTTTAAACCTTAAAAATGACATTTAATGTCACATAAAAGAAACAGTACAGCATAATTTGCAGTGCATATACATATTTTGGTTTTAAGCTCTTGAATTAAGTAAGACTAATTATTTTCATTTATAAACATTATTATTCCAATGCAAAATGCAGTTACCTATATCTGATATATTGTAAGCAAAATAGTAAAGATGGTATACCACTGGACAAAACACTCCTTTTGTAACATAAAGTGTGCTGTGGCATTGATCAGGTACTCACAACTGCCTGGTCACCTGTACCAGTATTTTAAATCTAACTGATTTAGTCATAAGGTCTTTTAAATGGGTTTCATGCGCTGTTAGTGTTGCCATTTTTTTTTTTCAGATTCATGCAAGTGCCACTGGCATGGATAAAGTCACAGCCATGTTGAGCATGAAGCTGACAACTGTTACTCAAGCAGATGTGTGTGTTAGAGCTCTGTTCTGTTTTCTCCTAGCTGCAAGGATGTCGAGGTCTGAATGGTGTCAATGAATCAGATTGGACAGAATGAAGACGAAAAATATCACATCATGTTGAACGTACACAACTGCTAGTCAGTGGCAAGAGTGCAGCCCTGTAAGTTTCACCATAATATTTTTTTGTTTTGCACATACATAGCGTAGGAGCTTATAGCCTCCCATGGTCCTCTGGTTGTAGGGAACTAAACTGAGAATGCAGCATACACTTGTGAAAAGAATTTTCTTGTTGGCATAGCTAAGTTGTGCCTACAGTGACCAACCAAACCAGTGAGTGAATACATGCTTCTGTTACAAGCAACAGACACACCAAGGCATGCAAACACAGCTGGCAGCAACTTGGAAGCATGAAGTTAACTGTGTGACACAAATATGCTGATAGAACTTCTCAGAGCTGACCAAGTCTCAGACTTCTGAACCGTGAAACCCTAGTATCCAGCTACCAGGTAGCATAGAATAGTCAGAGAACTTTCTGCTTCAGCTTTTGTAGAGACTCTGTTGAACAAAGTATGAGGTGAAACCTCTGCTGACCAGCTTACAGCTCATTTTCCCAGAGATTTCAAAGTATTCCATGGCGTGCCCCTTCCAAAAACATTCTTATCAACAGGATTTTAGTCTCTGTGTCATGATCCACACTGACCCATCAACTTCTTCTCTAAAGGTTGCTGACAGACAAAAGGTGCCTTTGCAGTATTTCAGCAGGTAGTATCTATCCTGGACAGTTTAGCTCACCAGTGTTCCCCATACTTAATGGCTTGCTTTCTTCCTCATTCCTGAGCCACAGAAACAACTGCCCAGGTAACTTTGCTCTGTTTTACAAGTATTTGTTGCTTGGCACTTGCATTAAAACAGGTGCAACTGAGGGTAGGTTGACAATCAATCCAGGAATGTTTGTGCTCAGAGAAACAAACATTGCCAAAATGCTCTCTGGGTGGCTTAACTGAACTGAGTCTCAGAAACTGAGTTGTGTGCACAACGCAGACAAAAGATCACATGCAGAAACCACACTCACCAAGAGAAAACACAAATTACTTGTCTGAGAGTCCTTAGGCCAAATAAATGACAGCACTGTCATCATTCACCAGAGCTGATCTGCAGCCAAGCTAAACAACGGTAGATGTTGTTCCAAAAATAGGAGGAAGGTGGCTTGATGTGTACACAAGATAAAGTTATTAGTGCCTATAATTAAGAATAGATATACTCAGTAGTGTCCTGCAAGATTTCAAATAGCCATTTTCTCTGTAGCAAGTGCTGGAAAATGGATGGTAAAGAGACTTCGGTGTGGAGTAGATGCCAAATATGAAAACACACACGCATTTTACCTTGTGTTGCAAACTGGAATTAATCCAGAGTTGAAAAAGGGGGGGGAAAAAATAAGAAGAAAGGAAAAAAACAAAGAAAAGAGAGTGAAAAATATTACTGTTTCATTGTGAAATTAAAGCAACCCAGATGTACAAAATCTCAGTGAGTCTTTTCCTGAGGGACCATTAAGTAAGGAAAGTTCACAATTCTGATCCAGGTAATGCACTGTATTCTTATTGTAAAAAAGCACACTGGCGTGTATGTGAGCACATTCAGCCTTTGAGGTAATGCATTTCAATTAACACAACTAGGAGGACTGAAGGTAAATTATTTCTCCAACTTGACACCAGTCACTGAATGAGCCCCAAACACAGAAGTTGTTTTCTTTCCCACACCTCATACCCCAGAGGTGGGGGTCTTTGATTTGGGTTTTAGATTCCCTCTTTAAGCTTTAAGTTGCTCATACCATGCCAGCACTGGGCTTTTGGAAAAATCTTAAGAGCTAAGCTTTACCATTCTTTCCCAGATGCTACTATAATTTGCAGCATTTCTGCTTAATCTGCTTTGTACACAGTTGTAATGTTCTGTTTCCTAGTGATGTTAAGGTTGTGTTACATTCGTAACTCATGGCACATCCTTCAGTTGCTATTAAAAAACAAAAAATAATTATGGAAAACAATACATAGAGACAGCTGTGTTTCATTTTTATTGGCCAAATTCTTTTAAAAAAAAAATAAATAAAAAGAAAAGAAAAAAAAAAGATAGAATCATAGAATGGTAAGGTTGGAAGGGACCTCAAGGATCATCTAGTTCCAACCCCCTGCCATAGGCAGGGACACCTCCCACTAGAACAGGTCGCTCAAGACCTCATCCAACCTGGCCTTTCAACCCCTCCAGGGAGGGAGCAGCCACAACCTCCCTGGGCAACCTGTGCCAGTGTCTCACCACTCTCACTGCAAAGAACCCTTTCCTAACATCTATTTTGTATCTCCCCATTGCCTCTTATCCTGTCATTACAAGACCTTGTAAATAGTCCTTCCACAGCCTTCCTGTAGGCCCTCTTCAGATACTGGAAGGCTACTACAATGTCTCCTTGAAGCCTTCTACAGGCTGAAGAGCCCTAACTCTCATAGCCTGTCTTCATAACAGAGGTGTCCCAGCCCTCTGATCAGATTCGTGGACTCCTCTGGACTTGCTGCAACATTTACGTATCCTTCTTGTCTTGGGGTTTCCAGAACTGTCTACAGTACAATGCTTTAATAGCTTTAGAGTTTGTTTCACCTTGAACCAGTTCGGAATTGTTTGGGATCAAGAAATAAATCTGAGGACTATACCTCAAGTAAAGTTTACTCTGAAGTAATGCACTGAATTTTAAAACAAACAAACAAAACAAAACCACATTTTGCTGGCAGTATTAACCAAATAGCACAGTTTATAATGAAGCACAGTAACAAAATTATGAGAAACAACATACAATTTGAACTGTTGTAAACAATACAGAGAAATGCTAATTGCTCTGTTTGATATTCCTAATTCCTTCTCTCACTGTCCTACTTATTCAATAAAGTTACCTGTAATATTTACACAGTAAGTCACACACATGGTACTACTTCAAACTGACTTAAGAGAGGATGCCTTTCTTAAGTCTTGCTTCTTTTTACTTTCTTAATTGCTTTGTCATACATTGAGGTAGTTATGTTAGGGTTGGTATGGAGCTAAATAAAGCTTTCTGTGTCTTATCCTAGTGCAAATCCATAGCCTGCACAATGCCACGCACCCCTCCTCAGAGAGCAAACACTGAGCTATAACTCATGTGCAGCCTAGTACAGAGAAACTGAACATGCTGGCCTGCTGTTTCTGTGCTGGTCCATACTTGCTTGCTTAGAACAACATGGAACACTAAAAAGACACAAAACCAATCCAGCAGCCTTCAGATCTGAAGCCTTATGGTGTCAGAAACTGTTTACATAACTTCCTTGGAAAGAGAAAAAGGTATCTTCAGAAGAAAGCTCTTATGTAGTCATGGAAGCTGCTGTGACCCAGATGAAATTCCATGGCAGGAATCCACGTGTGGTGACAAAGAAAACGATTACAAGAATTGTTTGTCTGGAGTTAGAATATTTATTGCAACATCTTGTCAGAAGTATGTATGATACTCCCTCCTGCCGAGGAACAACTAATTAAGGGTCATGCTTAATAAGTTAAGATGTCACATTCTAAGAAACAAAAATATTTAAGACAAAAATGATCTTAAAGACTCCAGAACTAAACTTGCCAGCATCTGAAGCATCCAGCAAGTTAGAAGGAAAAATGTGTTCTCCAGAAGAAAGCATAGCTTCTCATAACTAATCCTCTGTTTAGATGGTGTAGTATCATCAATGGTTTTCAGGGATGGACTTTCTTCTCTCCTCATGCCCCTCATGCATCTGGACTAAAATCAGAAAGTTGGGGGTTTTTTTATCCTTCAAGAATTTCAGAGTATTGGGATATTAGCTTTGACAGAATCCATAGCAATACCAGAATCTGATTCTGGCAGGTGACAGATCTGAGATGGAGTGTCAGTCATGGTGATGGCTCCACTTTCCCAGTTTGTACATTCACTGGTGCTCAAAACTGCAAAATCCTTTGCAACTTCCTTTCCGGATCTACATATCTCCTTTCCAACCTCATTCACTTTTTTTTTTTTTTATCTGAGAAGATCAGGAGCAGCACTTTAAAAGCCAACTTTGGCATAACTAGATTGTATCCCATTTGCAAGACACAATATTTTCTGACTATTTTCTCTTTGCTCATGTATATCTGCAGGTTTCCAGTGTGCAAATAACATTTAGCTTTGACCAGATATGCAAAGTTTTCAGTCAGATACTTCCCTGGAATGTACCAAGCCCATTTCTCAGACTGGGTACAAGGTCATTAACTTTGTATGGGATTATTGTTCTTTTTTCATTGTAAATGGCTTCCCAGACCTTGTACACTGCAGTATCTGGACCAGGATGGGAAAGGGGCTTTCTGCTTTCTCATTTTTCATTGGAGTTTTCAGAAAGCAAAGGTTTCAGCTTCTCTAATGAAAGAATCTGAGGGGAAGGTGGGAAGAGGAATTGCATACAGACCTCTCAAGGCTTTTTGTTCTTTTCTCAGTTGCACAAAGTTCAGCCTAAAAAAGGCAATGTTTTTTTACTACTTCGTTCCTCAAAGGAACCAGCTAATATATATGGGAAGAATCCTGCTCTTCTTTAAAGCAAATAGTAGCAACTATGGTATACAATGCTGACAAGCTGAATGTGAAACCATATTGCTTTAGTTCACACAACATGTTAGCACATGCAGACACAATGACCCTTCTACTGTTTCTGAAAACAAATCCAGTAAGTGTACTTACTCTCAAATGAAAGATTTAGAAACAGAAGCAGCAAATTAACTAACAGAGCTTAGTAAGAGCCAAGTATGTCTTTAAAGTCTGCCCTGCTTTGGGGGCAATGGCACCCTTGCTACTAGTAATCACCAGGCACAGTGACTTTAAGTACCTGGAACAAATTGTGTTGACATGGAGTCAACGTAAACCATATGTTATACTACCAACTAAAAATTCAATCTCACATCTCAGACAATCCACTTTCCTAAACAATTAAACATGATATTTGTAAATATGACAATAAGCCCCATCTATGCAGCGTCTCAGGGGTTTTTCCAGTTCTGTTTGTTTTGTCTGTATTTTCTGGTAATCTGAAAAGCTGAGGTTGCTCTTTCCCTAATATACTTTGATTAGCTGAGGAAAATGCCTTTCAGTTATTTTTTTAAGGACTGTTGGGATTTTTTTTTGTGTGGTTTTGTGTTTTTTCTTTTTTTTTTTTTTTGTTGTGTGCTTGTGTGGCTTGTTTTTCCTGTATTGATTCTTTCAGAGCTTTCTTAGTTCAGTAAACATTCCAACATAAAGAATTACTTCCCCACCAAATCTGTCTTCTAATCAATGCACAGTTGGCTTTTCCATAAACCAATACGCGCTTCTTGTGTTGCAGTACTTAATGTCATGCAAAGCAGTAAATGGCAAGATTAATTTTCAACTTGTGTCTTTCTCTGCTTGCATCTACAGAGTAGGTACTGTCAATTTTCTTTTTCTTAAATATTTGAAGTCCTGCAAGTTAGCTCCAGGATTTCAAAATTAAGAATTTTCTTCTTTCCCTTTGGAAATACTGAAATGCATACATATGTTTTCATTTCCATTCCCATTAAGTGTTTTAAAAACCTCTGAAAACAACAGGAATAAACTAGGGTTTTAAAAAAAAATTCTTAAAGCAAAATCTTAAGTAAGTACCAGATTAGTTACTCAGGTTTCATTGTAATATATTAAGTAAATGACCACTTACTTAACCAACATCATATGGAGCTAAAAGAAGCACAATGTAATTTGACTGTAGTAGATTTTTGCTGATATAACTTCACGTATAGAAAATACTGGGAAGACATCTAAAGAGGTAGTAGAAAATGGTTAAAAATACTGAGTAGCAGTAACTCACTTTTACAGTAGCATGTTCTGCCCTGAGCTCTGCAGTATTTACTTTCTTATCTTGAGGAATTGAAGGCGTGACCTGATAAAACACACTGCAGATCAATAGTGAGAAGATATAACTATAAAACATAAGCAAAACTGATAGAGAATACAATTGCATAGGTAGCCTTAGGAAAGGCTTAGGAAAGGCTTAGGGAAAGACCCACTCAATAGTGGGTCTTAATCTGAATTTGAGACCAAGTTGTTATGTTGGTGTGAAAATATAATATATGCCCTTATTTGTACACCCCAAGAAAGACTGCAAGATAAAACCATGGAATCAGAGAACGCATCAAGTTGGAAACCACCTTCAAAAATCATCTTGTCCAACCACCCTGCAGTGAGCAGGAGACATCTTTAACTAGATGAGGTTGCTCAGTAGCCCACCAAGTTCAACCCATCTTCAGTACTGGTTCAGCCTCATGTGAAGAACTGGATTCATTTTGAGGCACCATGTTTCTAGAAAAGTCAACAGCAGACAAAGTTCTAACATGGTTTTGTAAGGAATATCATGTCAAGTGTGTCTAATTTCTTACTATAGCAGTTAGAGGCTTTATACACAAAGGAGAAATCCAGATAATAACCACAGACATTGATCAAAAAAAAAAAATCAGAAGAAAGATTTCAGACATTCAGGCCTTAAATAATCAGAGAACAGAAATCTTCTGGATATGTAGCAATAGTCAAACATGTTAAAATACTTTAAGGAAAAACAGGAAAAAAAAAATCTTTTAATGACCACCATGGACATGAGAAGAATGAACAAATTGAAGCAAGTCAGAATTTTTACATTGAAAATACTTTCCAAATGAGTAAAATACCTGCAAAGACTGCCTGGCAAGGTCGCTGGGCTTTCATCAACTTGCATCAACTTCTCCTAGACACTGCCATGGAGTGACCTCTGGAATACTCACATGTTACATGCTAATATAAAAGAAAGCAGAAAAGCATGAGCTTAGGGAATCTTGGAAATTCATAAATTGAAGCTCAGACCTCCTTAAAAAAAATTTGGTGTAATTCATCTCTGTTATTTCTGTCAGTGACAGGAACTGACAGAATCACTTTGTGCAGCAGCAGATAAATTCCTGGGCACTATCCTTACAGGTTCTAAAACTGTCTTCCTCAAGAGTGACTTCAGCTCAGGAGTGACTTCCTAAACTGATCTCCACCACCATGTTTTTCCTGTCAGCCCCCTCAAGATCAGCTCACCCTTTTTCCCCCCTCCATTAATGGAAAGTGACTTTCCAGATCCAGTTTCTCCCTGATGAGCTAGTTCCTTCAATCCTTACCATTCACATACATGCCCCATTGCATAGAGGTCATACCTTCTCAGGCCTCATTTCCCATTAGCTCTTGCATTGGGTTGATCATATGCTCCTTCTGGGAGCAATAAGTCTTAAACTTACCTATTTCCTTTCTCCTCTCTTTACTTACAACCTAATCTTGAGAAGGATCTTCATGTAACATGAGCTCTGTCACCAGTCTGATTCCTACTCTGTGCTACTGTTTTTATTTGTTGAAAAAACAGAAATCAGGCTCCCTTTCAGTACCTGCTTTGTGCCTGTCATTTAACTCATCATATTGGGCAGTTCAACCACACAATAAATTCTTTATAAAACCTTGAAAGAGCTTTAATGCTCTGAAATATTTTTCCACCATTCCTAAACAGGACATGGAAGCGGGAACACCGTGTTGGGTTTTCCTGTAGCCGGAAGACAGCTGACTGCTGTACTGTGAACTTACAGTGGCTTGTTAATATTAGTATAGCAGATGGATGACAACTCTCACTACTGACCTCTGCCTTTCATGTCTGCCACATGGTGCTGGATATTCATATTTTCACTTCTCCATGAATCTTTAGCACTCCAGTACACAGGGTATCATAAAGCTGCTACACAGAATGTTTTTAAATGCTTGGAGAACAGCTACATGAACATGGAAGATATTTCTCATAACTACCAGCTATGGAAAATTCATTCTGGCACTGTAAGAACATTTTCAAAATTTGTTGTGTCCTTTGCTCAAGAACTTGTCTCAAGTCATTTTCTTAACATCGCTTGGTAAAGTTACTCAGTTTTGCAAGCACTAAGGAGATCAAAGACAGAAATGTCATTTTTCTGCATATAAAAGTTGTTTTTCTTTTAAAAAATGAATCTGTGAATTTTATACCAACAGTCCTTTGCAGAACCAGTTCTACCAACACCCATGGTCATGAGTTGATGAAAGCTTAAGACCTGCATGATCAAGGGTACCATCTGCATTTATGTTTAGAATGAACTGAGTCCGAAAAAAAACCCCACACAACAAACCAACCAAGAAAACAAACCACCAACATTTGTGAGGAACTCACATTCTGTTAAGCCATACAGGATAAATATTTGAAAATGGCTTTTCTGTGGAATGGTTCCATCTGCAAACCCCAATGTTCATTATATTTGGACTGACACCATGGGTAGTCAGCAGCTCTGTCCCAACCACTCAGATTTCAAAGTGAAGTTGGTTGAGAGTGCAGGATCAGAGGCAAACAGACCTGCAAGTTACCTTTTGGTATGGTCTGTGTATACTTCTAGGGTTTGTTTTTAAAGCAGCACAGCCAGCAATAGAACCTATAGTTTTGCAGAACTTGAAGTAAATGGAAAAGAGACATCTTAAAAAAAATGAAATGGTGCATTGGTGATGTTTAAAAAAAGCAATGTCACAACATTCTAAAGAACTGAGTTCAATAACCACTGTTCTGATTTACAGCCACCCACTGAATACATTTCTGTAAAATTAAGTTGTACCCTCTATTAATCATCATAAATAACACTTATTTTTAGATTGGAACTATCTAAAATTTCACTGTCCATTAGACAAATACAAATAGTTCCTGAAGCCATAATGTGCAAGTTTCTGGCTACTGCACTTCTTGGAGCGCTGTTCCGTGTTGACATTATTTAACTGGGTGCCATGAGGTAGATACAAGATTGTGAAATGTACTTTTTTGGGGGGTTGTATGCCAGACTCTAGAGACTGCTTAATTCCACTCTCCTACTGCCTGGATACTATAGCAAATAAGAAAACTACAAACATAATACTCCTATTGTTATTAGAAAGAAAGATTACACAAGAAAGTCTTTCGCAATACTTAGTAGGATCATTTATTTAACTGTAGCAGCCTTATTTTCCAGTCTGTAGTGTACTAACCTTTTAAAAGCCCACAGTTTGGGGCAGAAGTTGATTTTGAGAGCATATTAAAGTCACCAAGGAGTTCTGGAGTTATTTGAAATCTGTAGAGAAAAGGGAACAATGGGAAAATGTGTGCCTATGTACATGCAGATGAATCTGATGATTACCAAGAGGATAAATGTACTTTGAAAAAACATGCTTCTCAAAGAAAACTAATAGCTATAGAAAGACATCTGAATGATGTCTGCCACTATGTTGCTTCCTTTCTCAAGTATTCATCCTTGGTTAACAAGACCAATAAATTCTACCACTTGGTATCTATGGCTTTAGAGTTGATGCTCATTCTAGTTTCCCATGTGCAAACCCTGCCTATATAAATGCTTTCCCTGAGGTCAAGTGTGTAGTCCTCTGACATTTCAGGGAAAACAATAGCACCCCTCTGGGTCAGGCTGCAGAGAGTTTGGGTTTGATATTGTTTGTGGGATGCTATTCTATTTATCACACAATAGGGTTTCTGTTTCTCCATCATTTCTATTGTGTTGGATCACACTGTTTTTTTAAAGTTATGTTGTAACTTTAGGCACCCTAAGGCATCTAGACACTGAATGCCCAATAAATTTGAAGTTATTACTGCTCAGTGTTGCCGTAAATGAGTTAGTCATCTCTTCTCATAAAGCAGCAAGGGAATGGACTGAAAATACAATGCAGCTGCATCTTGTTTAAAAGTGTGTCTTTCAAGAGGTACAAGACATTAACGTGCCCTTTCTGAAACTGTATGAAAGTGTGCCCAAACTATAATCATTTATCACAGAAAGGTTGACTGAAGCCTCGAGAAGCAGACGTTGTTTGCCCTTGTTGTACAGCATGGCTGCGGCAAACCTGCATGCTGAACATGCTTCATTGTGCTGTTATCATGGTTACAACACAAATAACATGGGTTGGCCTCAGCAAGGTTATTCTTATAACATGAAGGGACCCTCAAAGAGATGTAGGAGAGAAGGAAATGCAGTGGAAGCAGAGTGCTGAGCGTGCAGCTGCTACTACAGTCCTGCCTGTCTAATCAGATGTTTTCAGTTCACCCATCCTGCTCCCTATATAGGCACAAGCACCTCTCTATACACACAGACCCCCCAACAAAGTAAAAAACAGTCTCCATTTCCTTTCTCATGCTCTCATAGAAAAAAAAAACATCTTTTTTTTCTACTTGGAGATGCTGAACTTTATCATTTGTACAACAGTTACTGACTGCATTACTTCCATTAAGTTTACCAACTGCACAAAGCAATGAAAAACTCCATCATCATATAAATCAAGACATTTATCTATTTCAAATGGAATGTGACATTTAGGAGTGCTACAGCAGCCCAGTATCAGCAGGAACTAGATCTGGCTTGGAATGAATTAAAAGTCATTTTTATCAGACTCCAAGCATACTTTCTTATGACAGATCATTTAGTAACAGTTTTATTCTTCCCTTCTTCCCCTCACTTCCCTTCTGTAAAAACAATAACAAGGACAAAGAAAACATCAAATGAGAAAAATTCACATTCATTGGAAAGATGGGTGGGAAAATGGATTTCCCACAGGTTTGAGTGACCTGTAAGCTTTCACTTGTCCATTCAGTCAAAGAGCTTATCCCCAGAAGCCTTGTCCAAGAGAGAGACATTTGGACTGAATTAAGCTTCCAGGGGGTATGTGTGCAACGCTCCAGAATGAAACAGTTTTTAAAAAGGCTGCGTGTTTGCTAGTTCTATGGTTTACCAGAAAGGTCATTCTTTAAGATGTTTTCATTTAATGGAAATGTGCCTCTATTCTTGTTATTGTTGTTTGATTGCTCCTTTCATGTATGTTTCCCCCCTCAAATATCCTTGTTTGTCATCCTATTGTGAAGTATCTTGCTGTTCTTCTAGTTGTCATGAAACTGGTTAGATGTAATAGTTTTGTACAACCTTTCATTGCGCTAGTGGTTAGCTTACAGATGGGTATGTTTCTGCCATAACAGCTTATCTGAAAATCATTAGGAAGTTTTAGACTGGAGTAGGATGAAAACAGCCCTATTAATTGTGCAGGGTAGCATGGGAGGCTGTGAAGCTTTATAAGATGAAGACTTGTTATACTTCTTAGGACGTCCTCATCAGATCTTCTGTCCTAGTCTGGTACACTGAGCAGACACCTACATGTGCATTCTACACAGGATGTCTGTAAGCAAAATTATTCATACTATGCAGCAAGTACACCAAATACTGAACCTCCACTCTTCATCTGCTGAACTAGCAGAAATAAGCAGCCTAGACAGAGAAAAAAAAACCCAAAAAAAACCCCCAAACAACCCAACTAAAGCAGCAATGAAGGACTTGAAGGCACAAATTCCAGTTGCAGTGCAAGGCAATCAAAGAGATCTCCCAGTTAACCTTTGCACAAACTGGAGGCCTGGATAACTGCACATTTTCTCCATTATGTGAGAGAACTCATGACAACCTGCTTGTCTGTTTTTAAGATGGCAAAGAACATTAGAAAAATCATAAAAAGCAGCAAATAAACAACTTTGAAACAATAGAAACCATCAACATATAAGTTAACAGCAGCTAAATATTCATATTATACATTTTGCATTTGTCACAATTTTTTTTTTTTCTCCCCAAAAAAATGCCTCTGTTAGGGACCAGGACAGACAATATCCAATTTATTTGTTTCTCTTGGTGTATCATCATCCTTTAAGGAGACTGACGGAGCCAAGCAGGCCCCTCTACCAGGGAAAGGATACAGTATCTTCATTTCACAGTATCACAAGGGTTGGAAGAGACCTCAAAGATCATCAAGTCCAACCCATCACCACAGACCTCAAGACCAGACCATGGCACCAAGTGCCACGTCCAAACCTGCCTTGAACACCTCCAGGGACGGTCACTCCACCACCTCCCTGGGCAGCCCATTCCAGCAGTCAATGACTCTCTCAGTCAAGAACTTTCTCCTCACCTCCAGCCTAAACTTCCCCTGGCACAGCTTGAGTCTGTGTCCTCTTGTTCTGGTGCTGGTTGGCTGAGAGAAGAAGGTAACCTCTCCCTGGCTACAAGCACCCTTCAGGTAGTTGGAGACAGCAAGAAGGTCCCCCCTGAGCCTCCTCTTCTCCAGGCTAAACACTCCCAGCTCCCTCAGCCTCACTTCATAGGGCTTGTGCTTGAGGCCTCTCCCCAGACTCGTTGCCTTCTCTGGACACGCTCAAGCACCTCCATGTCCTTCTTAAATTGAGGGGCCCAGAATTGGACACAATTTTTTTTAAAATTTTTTTTTTATAATTACAAACATTTATTTCTGAAACTTCCATTCTGACCATTACGAAGAATTACATCATCAAAGCACTTTATGGCAGTGAAAATAGCTCTTCTGAGAATGGGTATACTTGAAGAGGGGAATAGAAAACAGCAAGGAGTTAGGATCATGCAATTCAGACTCAGGGGATAGCCAAGAGCAGCAGGAGGGACTAGAAACAAGCCCCAGTGACAATGGAAAATTACTTGCTATGGACCAGAGTGAATTTGCAGTCTGCTTCAACCCAAAAGCCACAGAGATGACTGAAACCAAGACTGGAAGCAAGGACAAAGTGAGCAGCAGGAGATTTGTTTACAAACCCTTCCCCATGTCTAGCCTGTTTTTTCTCTCATCTCTTCTGTTAAGAGGTTTGTCTGATGTAGGTTTTCTTTCAAAGAAAACCTGAAGTTGGAGCTTATAAACGCTTTGAGGAAAGAGGTCTGGACAGACCCACCTCAGAGCTCCAGTCCAAAATTTTATGTATGTTAATGACAGAGGTATTTTGGTAACAAATATTTAGCTGCTGTGTGCAGCACCTAAGTAATGACTTTGGCAAGCCGTACCTCTTGGGGAAAGATAAGTGAGTGACAGAATCACAAGCTACATAGACACAATTTGAGCTCAGTCAACAATGATCTCAGAAGCACATTTGGATACAAAGTCAGTATGGAGTAAAAAAGTTTTCATAACTTTCCAGTCTGCCTCCACATATCCCAGACTATAGCTGAACTAGAGGCTGCAGAGTAAAACCTCTGGGCAGCATGCTTTGCAGGAGTCTCTGTGAATGCTAGACTGAGTTATTATACAGTCAGCTGCAATGCCACTTAAGCAAGGCCTAAAGAAAGTGATCAAACATCTCCAGAACAGCATGAGAAAGGGGGCTTTGTCAGTATCAACAGGGAACCTACAACTGAATGGGGTCCAGAAACAATTGTAACTCGTTTTAACTTACTGCCCAAACCAAATCAGCAGGCACTGCCTTTGTGTCCTTTAGGTCTGCCCCACCCAGCATGGAGAGAGCATGAGACAAATTACCCAGTACTAAGCAGTCCCCAGTTACAGAGGAAACAGCACCACTGTATTGTCTATACCCTGTCACACATCATCTGCCTGCAAACTCTGTTGCACCAGCCATTGTCACTGTGCTGTCCTCCCCAGCAGCCAGCTGCATGGTTTGAACAGAGAGGGTGAAAGAGCATAAGGAAGCCATTAGAGGTTAGGAGTAGTTGCCCAACATGACTCAAAAAGGGATCTGAAGAAGCATAATGGAATCACTCATGAGCGACTGTCCATCCGGTGAACATCTGCAGGCAGCCTGCAGCTGCTCCTGCTCTCAAGACAGACTAGTTCTAGAGAACAGCACAATACATGCATTAGCTCAGTGTACCTGCCCATTGATTTAAAACCTGCCAAACAAAACCAGTCCAAAATCTTGGTCTATGAAAGAAAGGCTAAAAAGAGACAGTACCTGGGAAAACAAAAAGCAAGAGGAGGAAGAATGCCTTGTTATTAACATTGTTACTGTGACCAGTGAAGGGAGGGAGTTGTCTCTATCTTGTAATTATAACTCTATGCAAAACAACTTGACGTAAATGCACTTGTGTTTATTTCACATTCAACTTCCCAGTATTGTGATGGGATATTAAGGAGAATAAACACCACAATAATGGTAATGGGGCCAGACTGCAGCTGGCATATGTATGGGTGTGTGGGAGGACAAATACCACAAGTGCCCACAGCCTATGTGCAAGCCCTGCCTACGCTCAGCAGGGTCTTCATCCTCATATCCTCAAAGGATTAATTAATTCTTCAGGACACAGAGGATGAGTAAGTCCTTATTCCACCAAGCAGCAAATTAAGAACCGTGCTTAACTGCCTGAAAGGAAACACCCTCCTACCAACACAGTCCCTCTATGATAAGTTATCTGGCTTTGAGATGTCTGTCTGTTAAAGATGTGTCTATAAACAGCAAATATTGAAGAAATAACAGTTCCACCTGTTGTTTTTCAGTTTTCCTCACAGTAGATAGGATCAGTAAGGAAAAGTTTTCAGAGGAGAAGATGTCTTCTTGAAGTGAATGATAAACATTTATCTAACAGTTCATCAATAAGTACTTCAACTGTACACTTTTCAGCAGGCAGAAACCAAAACCGTAAAACAGTGGATTTTCCAAAATACACAATGGCTGCAAGATCAAAATACCAGCTATATATTCATGATTGACTGATGCCTGTTATCAGATAGAGAAGTCCCTTTTTTGTGAAGCCTAACTTCAAAAAAGAAAGTTGTGCTGGGAAGTAGTAACTAGCATTAAAAAAAAAAAAAAAAAAAAAAAAAAAAAAGTATCAGTGTCATCAGGTTACTTAAACTTGCATTTATAAGCTTTTTTTTTTTTTTCAGAACCAATGAACAGATGAAGTAAGAACTTGTATCTCTGACAGGATTAATACCAGAAGTTTATAAGCCAGGCTAGACACTTATTTAGAAGACTAAACCATCTCTGAATTAGATCAGTTGCTATCCTGGCCTTTCACAGATTCACTGAAACTCTTTAAAAATACTCAAAAACATGTAGAGTACCTGAAGACAACAAATTAAAGGCTCTCCTCAATAACACAGAGCTTGTGGGGGAAAGATTTCATAGGCAAATGATGTGAAAAGCCCAGTTTTTCTTCCACATATAGATTTAAATTACACAGCCTGAAACAGCTGCAGCAGCTCAACAAGAAAATGCAACATTTGTGAAACAGCAGCTTGAAAAGGCAGAATAGTGGGAAAAGAAAGTAGAAATGAATGTGCTGTAAACATTAGCACTTAAAGAAACTGGAGGGGGAGAGAAGTTTAAAATATTTTGCTTTTCAAACCCTTTAAATCTCAGGGTTTATTCTATATCCCTCTGTTTCACCTGAAATAGTGTGCAAACCTAGGTGTGGAACAGCACAGGTAACATAAGAGGCATAAGATAGAATTTAAGTTAAACCACTGAGCACCAGACATAATCCAGACTCTCTGATCTTTTTCCGCCATGCTAAAACCCCATACTTGAGAAATAAGCAGGATGAATTCTTACCTCTTCTCCTAGAAACAAAGCAAGCTGAAATACGGTTTCCCACTTGTGAGTTAATGAAGAACCAGTTCTACTCCAATCTTGCAACCAAATTTCACATGGTCAACCAGACTACTCACTACCAGGCTCGCTAGGCTTTAACAAAGATAATTTTGACACCACTGAAATGAGAATTCAGGTCCTTTAGGAAGGTGTGTATTCTAAGATGAAAAGTTAATAATCCTGTAAATCTTTACTTAAAACAAGCCATTGGAGCAGAAATTTACAGTTAGTTCAGCTGCCTGGTGCTACATCGACACATTTCTCTTAATAAAGTGAAAAAAACTAAGCACACAGCTGCTTACTTCTAGCAGGTGTTATACTACCTATAACTAATAGCAGAGGTTTCACTTGCAACGTGACACAAATGGCATGTAACCTCTCCTGTCAGATTCTGTATCTACCATTGCTTACTTAGAATCCAGAATATCTAGATGTGGGGTTCCAAAATGTTCAGTGATGGCTGGACCCTGCTGTCACTAAAATTATGTTTGGTGAGAAGTCATGCCTTCTGGAACAGCCTTGTGTAAATATGGTGCACACATACCAAATGTGACTTGCTGTAGTGGGAAACTGAACTAGCATCTGCTGAATCTAGGAGGGGGCATTTTTAGATTGCCTACACTGAAACCAATCACAGAAGTACAAGACTGATGTAGCAAAGAAAGCAATCCATTGACTCCAGAAGGCTGAAGATTTCAATTCAACTGTCTGGGGCAAGAGAACGTTTCCCAGTAATCCTGTCAGATACAGCCAGAGCTAAGGCATTTTTATATTTTGTAGAAAATTTACTTAACATTTGTGTATCTTATTTCAAGCACTAAGTACCCTGCTAGCATTGTAATTAAACATCCAAGCAATACAAATTGCTCTATACAGATCATACAGATACATTTACTTCCTAATCAAATCAAAACAAATGAAGCCTCTGAATATCTGTGCCCTTAAGCACCCATAATGGCTTGAGTTGAATCTGCTGCTGATATTCAAAACCATGATGCCATCATGCCAGTTTCAAAATGCAAGTGCTGACTTGAACTAAGTATCATGGGCCTTGGAGTTCAGATTGCAACATGAGAGGATTCCTATTCCAATTGCTGCTTCCAATTTCTGGGTTTAGAGTGCTGGTCTCTTCCACTGGGTGGGGAAACCATTCTATCACTGGCTTCTGCTGCTGCATTTTGCTGCAATTTTCTGCAAACAGACTAAGGTAATTGTGCATTGGATCATTTCCAGTAAAACTCTTTATTCAGTACAGAGACTTTTTTAGTGTTCCTTTCTCTCCCATCTGTGGAGGGAGAGTGGGGCTTGTGAGAACAGACTGTGCTATCTCAGGACAGGAGCCCCAGTCTTACCCTTACTGCCACATGAAAACATCTGAACTACCATCTGAACCTAACATTAAAATACAGGAATAGCAGGGGTGGACAAAACAGGTAATGAGAATCAGCATGTGTATCAACACTGCATTCATATCCCTCAAAGCCAGAAAATAATTATTTCCTCTGTATCAGCCTTTAACAGCTTTTTAAGTACTTTGAAGTACTTATTGATCATTTACTCAGAGAGCAAAGAAAGACTTCTTTTGTTTGTTTGCTAAAGAAGACATCACAGTTTATATTAACTCTCTTATGCATGAAGTTAGCTGCCTTGGAAGACCTATACAGGCACAAAATAAACGCACTTTTCAGAAGGAGACAAGAAGAAACTATTTTCTTTAACAGGGCCAGTGATTTACAAGTCACTCACAAACAACTGGTTCAAATTCTATTATCACAGTAAGAAAAATTCTCTCTAGCAGAACAAAAACCCAAAAACCTCCAGATCTGAAAATTTTCCTTAAACACATAAAAGCAAAGACAGACTCACCTATTTCTAACAACTGACTCCTACCTTTTCTCCTTCGAAGGCATCTTTTATAGTTCATGTTTAAAGGCTTGTTAAAGGAAGCAGGGTCACTTGGCCCCAGTGGTGGGGTTGGTAATGAAGCCCAGCTGCATCCTCCCTGGCTTTGCCGGGCTGAGGGGCAGCCACATGCTTTGCACAGTAGGCAGACATCTCCCTGTGGAACTGGCTTGCACTTCGTGTAGTGGTTCAGATCAGTGAAAGTGAGGGGAAAGCAGATAGGAAAAGCCATCATCTTGGGTGTGGCTTTATTTTGTGCCATTAAGTCTATGCAGGAAGGAAGACCTGCTGGAAAGAAAAGGGTGTACAAGGTTTTCCTCAAGTTTCTATGGCTTCAGTAGGTGACTTCACTAATATGCCATGGCCACATGTTTTTTAACACCGTCATTGTTACTTTCCTCTCAGAAGAGAAAGCCAAAGTGCTCCGAGTTTATCTGGCATAACCATGCATCTTACTCTGCTGCACCTTCTAAGCAGATGTGTTTGAGTGAAAACCACCAGCAAAAAAAAAGAAGTTTATAATAGGAAGAAAAAAAACCCCCAACATTTATGTTCCTCTAGCCTCCTAACATCACTAGAATGCCAGGAGACCTTTTAAGTAACAGCAAACATTTTGAAATGGAAGAGGACATGAAAGAAAATGTTAATAGTGCAGTACACTGGTCCTTCCTAGCTTCCCGCTCCAGGGAAAGAACTTCTGTATACTTTGGCATCCAGAGTCTTATCAAATATTTTCTTTGCACATGCCAAGACTTTATCTGTTCATTTCAGCTTGGACCTGCAGGAATGCTCGCACAGTGGAAATGGAAAAAAGGGAAGCAGAGTGGGAATACACAGTTAGGTTGTCCTCTTTATTTTGCCGTAAGCAATTAATTTGTGGTTAAAAAGAATATAGGTTGTTATTCATGGAAAAAGAAGCCAAACAGCCTCCCTTTTCCAAATTGTCAAAGAAACAATTTAAATTTATCCATGCACATTATTTGTCAAATACTGTCAATTCATACCATCCTTGTGCTCTCTAGAGGGCCTCATAGTTTAAAGCCCAAGTCTTGAAATGAGATCTGCTTAGGGAAACCCCTGTCTCTGTGCTGACTTCCAGCCACAGCAGGTCCCTGTGTGGACATAGAGCATCATGTTACAAGTCAGGGAGGATCTAACTGACATTAATTGTACCGGGTAGCTACTAATTAAGTTGATACACAAACCAGGGGAAATTGCCAGAATGCTTTGAGAATAGTCCCCTGCACCAAAAGACAGCTTGCAGTGTGTTCAGCAAAGTCACCCTTCCCAGCATAGTTTCTTCATTTGTTAGTTTAATTCATTGTGCCAAGTGTGAGTCTGACTTTTTTGGGATACCTGCTTGCACTTCTGAAGCACACAAAAGCCCTGTGAGGAGGTGCTGCACTTTGCAAACATGAATTACATTCCTGGCCAAGTGAAAAGATAAAATACGCATTCGTGCCAATAATGTAGGTTTGAATTCTTTTATTTGAGACATTAAAAAGTTTCCCTGAATTAACATTTTGACCTGAAGTGCTCACTGAAAGTGGCCTTAAAACCTGAGAAGGCTCAGTGGCCAGATTAGCAGAACTTGCAGTTGGCATTTGAACTAAATGCTGCACTGCAGAGCAGAAGGTTTGTTGCTGGTTTTGTTAGCAGCAGTATATTTTTTACAAGACAAGATAAAAATGAGTACCACTTGTAGAAAATGGAAAAAATGGCTTCTCTAATTGAGACAGGCAGGGCTGGGTGAATGCTGGCTATTCCTAAACCTCTGTCAAAGGCCAACAGCTTGCTAGTATATGAGTAACATTTGATGAGTGTTTGTCTTTAACCTATTGTGAAAGCTTTTCATAGCGTATATCAGCTTTCAGTCTATGTTTTCTACTCAGTACAAAGCAAGTGTAAATGATACGCTTCAATGAAATATGTCATTACTTCTAAATAACTCAGAAGCCACAGTAATTTAATTAATAGATGTACTGAGAACTGAAATTACTGGCTATGCTGTGTAGGTCTGGGACAACCTCCATGAGCCAGGCTAAAGATGTTTATTGCCACAAAACTTTGCTATTGCAAAGATTTATGAATAGGTTTCCAAGCAGATAGAGTGAGAGAAAAGTGCAATGTACACAGCTGCCCATCATTGTTTATGTACTGAATTGGATAACAAGCATTTTCATAACCCATCTAACTGAATGTTGAAACATGATAACTTCAAAGCTAAATATTCAAAGAAGTTTGAGCCATTACAACTATTGCAATTTTTTGCCAGGTGTGCTAATGTTTTCCTATTCCAATTTTTTTTTTTTTCCTCCCTGGTATGTTAGCAGTCTTAAAATTGCTACTCACAACCCAAAGAAAGATGGCACTGAGACCCATACTTCATTTTTACAAGTGGGATTCTTGAAAGTAAGTTGCCTGTCTGTGTATAACTGATTGATTTATTCTGCAGTTTTGCTGCCATTATAACCCTGTGTTCTGTAATTCAGGGACCATCTTGTCCTTTGGGGTCTTTGAAGCTCAGATTGTAAGGCTGCTGTCAGATTTGTCAGTAAGCAAACCAGTAAAATTAGATAAGCTCTACCTTGATTGATGAAGGTGTTGAAGATTATCTTGCTGTGGTACGCAGTTGCTCAATGACTCCTTATTCATTTAGAGATAAACGACAACAACAAAGATCACTGCCACCTGGTCCTGTAGTAGATATGCCTTAATGAGAAGGGGTATGCTGGTTCCCTATAACCCTGCATGTTTCTCAATTGCACAGTCCAGCATGGCATTTTCTTCCCAAAGGGACACAAACCATCAGTACAAATACTGAACTTCTATTTCCAAGCTTATGTGTCTACTTCAGTTACCTCTCCAGCTTCATGCTTAACAACCAATTGTATGTGATATGTATTTGTATGTGTATTCTGTATAGCAGCACATTCTGACACTTTATGCCAAGTAATATTAAACAAGTTTTTCACATAAGTTTTGATGTGAAACTAGGGATACAGATATGACAGTGGATTACCAACAGGATCCAGAGCTGTGACTAAATCAGACCCAATGTAAGGCAGCAGTTCAAGGTTACTATGGTCAGTGGCCCATGTGAAATGAGTCTGTAGGTTTGTTTTATTTCTCTGTAGGCAGAAAGCTGTAAATTGGTGATGAGGTAAACCAGAGGATGAAGACATGTGTAGTCTGAACTGCATTCACAGCCAGGCTGACTGGCAGTGATAGGGCAAAATTAAAGCTCTTCAGCCACCCATGCATGCTGTGACTCCATACACGGGCTCTGTGCTTTGCAAACACTGTCTGGACTTCCCCAGTAGATGATACCTATTTTACACCCACTTTGATCATCTCTCACTTAAGGATGATTTATTTTTGCACTGTGTAAAGTCTGGAGTCTTTATTTTTACTCCATCTTTCACATTCAGAACTGCCTCTCTCAGGTCTACTTGACTGCATTAAGACCTGAATAAGACCAGGAAGATTAGTAGATGTGATACTACTGTGGTCTCAGTTTCATGCAGAAGAATAAATAGAGCTTATTGTTTGGAAAAAGAATTCCAGTGGGAATAAAGACAAATATTGTGGCATTTTCCTTTGAAAAGGTAGTGTTCAGAAATAGAAGAGGCATGCATCTTGGGGCACTTTTTTCATTTTGTGACATACAGCAAACATAAGTGGTTAGCAAGCAGAAAAGCCAAGTGAGCTGGATGAATATCCAAACAGAAAAGGCTGGCTAAAGGAAACAAATACAACTGGAATAGTGATGAAACACGTTTTCAAGTAAACATCATAACAGGCCAACAGAAGGGGTACCATTCCCTATAAAAATGCCAGCAGTGAACAGAGAAATGCCTAAAAAATTCAAGTGTTTCCTTAAACTGAAGGACTGGTTGATTCTGTGATTCACTGACTTTTTGGACTGAGAAACACAGGGAAAGCATCTGCCTGGCATCTGGTAGTCTAACACTGGTACCATAGGCCAATTCTTGATGGATTCCCAGCTGTAGTCTTCTGTTGCTCATCTGTGCCCTGGCACAGTCATTTAGCAGGCATATGTTAATGAAGCCAACTGCTCTAAGCAATGAAGAACATGTTTTCAAGTGAAGAGAGGGGGCATCTCTGGAGAACTAAATTTCACTTATTAGGTTCATTATATAATTACACATCTCCTGACCAGTCTTCATCTTTCTGGGAGAACTGTCACCGCAAACAGCACATGAACGGTGTGGGAGCTTGCACAACCACAAACCCCTGCTGCTGCTCCCACCAGTCTGCAAACTGAAACGTTCTGGAGGCAGCAGAAAGGACAACCTCAAGAGTTCAGCTCTGCAGGGCAGAGGAAAACTGGAGCTCACCTCTGAGGAGTTCTTGTCTCCCCTGTCAGCATCCTAAGAGGAATCTGCTTTTGGCCTTTATGTGGATTTTGCTCTCTTTCCCTCATCTTCAGAGCCTCAAGGGGACTAAGGGCCCAAGTCTCTACCATGAGCTGTTTTGTGGAGTGGCACCTAAAGAAGAGACAGAAACTGGTTTTGAATAATCCCTGACATGGGCTTCCTGAGTGCTGCAGGCTGATATATACAATGAAATCAAGAAGAAAGGTCTTTGTTACCTGTCCTGAGTCTGTAACCCATACTATAACATTGTGGCTGCAGCAGTTATGTATCCTGCTATTGGCTGCTTGAAATGGGGCTGGCCTAGTTGCTTCCAAAAAGTATGTTTTCCATTAAGCAGGTCTAAACAAGTTTTTGAGTCAGTGAAGGTGACATGTGGAAAAACAAATAAGCAAATTTAGAAAATATGAGATCCAGACATTTAGTATTTTAAAGAAGCCTACACAATGGAAACGACTGTGACTGAAATGGAAGAACATGGTTTTGTCTAAGCACTACCATTCTTGTCAATGGAAAAAACCAACCTTCTCAGCTTACTATTACTGTGGGCAAACTCAGCAGCACCCAGAAAACAAATGTTTTCAATGATAATCTAACAAAAATAACAACTGGTTCTCTGGTGTGTTATTTATTTGAACTATATGTCTCTAACTCAGACCACCAGTTCCTTGTGAAGTGCAGGTAGCACTCACAGCTATGACAAAAGAGGATCCATTCTCACCCTGGACAAGGGATGCTTCTCTGTGCTGTCCTGCTCCTTCAGTGCCTGTGTCACTGCAGACCTAGAGTGTGCCATGAACAGTCCTCTTCAATGTCCCGTGTTCCCTTGCAGATTTGAACTGACTCAGTAACATCAGTAATTCTACTGGACTTCAGTCACCTTGCCCAAAAACAGGAAGGACAAGAAAAAAGAGCAATTTCCTATCTGAATTCGGTTCAAGTTTCACTATGCCTCTATTGTGCCCAAGTCTGTTTGCCCCCTTAGAAAGCCAAAAAACCAGAAACAATATATAATCTAATATGTTTAATTTTATGTACAGGAATATAACGTTATGGCAACTCTGTACATGAAATACATACAGTATTTAAACATGAAAATTGGCTAGGTAAGAATTTACATTAGCAATGAAACTGCTCCATGTGCAGCCCTGTTAATACTTAGTTGAGATCTGTATTTTACTGGGGAGAGATTTTAATAGTTTACAATCATAGAAACATAAACATTTAAAACAAGACTCTATAAAATAATTTACAGAAACCCTACCATCTACACTGAGAGAAAGGGTGTATGTCTGTGAGTTTCATGTGTGAGTAACAAGGTGGATGAACGATGTATCTCAGCCTTTTAAGTATAAAATAATTTAGAAGCAGTTCATGCAATATGGAAGCAAAGGAGTGCCAGTTCCTTTGAGGTTTCCTGCTACCTTGGACATCTACTGAGCATCACTTGCAGGTCACCAAACACATGATAATACCACTGCCAGGTGCTACCAGAGAGCACCAGCCTCAGTTCCTCCAACAATCACTTATGTAAACATAAATATACAAGCTGATATCTTTTCTACACAGTACAAATACAGGTCACAACTTCTCAGCTGTGCAAGTAGTCAATCCATATACTTGGAAGCAGGTTAATGTTCAGACTGGAGTTCCATATATTTCTATGTGCAGGGGCACTAGCAGAACTTCCTTGTTTTCACTAATTTGCTCTGGTATTTCACAGAGTGCCCACCATGCCCTATCACATAGACATCCAGCAGGTAGGACTTGCCAGGCTGCAGGCCTCTGATTGTCTCTGTGGTCACTGCTTTCTGGATGTTCTGGCTGTGGAAGTATTTACAGAGAACTTTTTCCGATTTCTTCCTCGTGTCTGGACCCAAGCACTGGTTCTGTTCTCTTTTCTTCTGCTCTTCATTGTAATTTTCATCGACTTCCCTTTTGTAGATGCAGAATTTGTTTCTCTCTTGTGTGCCCAGCCACGCCACCGTGACCGAAGAACACGTGCGGAGTTTGTCAAAGGCTTTGATTCGTGTATCTTCAGGAAGAGAAGGAAACGACTGCTTGTTAGGCCTGGTTGTAGCCAGGATCTTCAGCATAGAAGCACCTTTCTTGCTTCCTTTCAGCCTAATGAGATATTTAGCTTTTGCTTTTCCTCGAAGCTGGAACTGCCGCACACCCTCCACACTTTGAGACAAGAGAAGTTTTCCATCTCTTCTAACTTGGATCTGAATGGCATCCAGGCATGAATGGATGGAGAAGGTGACTTTTTGGTGAGAAGAAACAGGTGCAAACCGTAGAAATTTGGCTCCCTTCCTCTTGATGAACACATCTGTAACTTTGCCATCCTTCAGTTCGACTGTTTTCTGTTTAGCCTCCTCCTTTGTTCTGGCAAAGGTGCCAACATAGGCGGTGCTCATGTTAGTGTTGGTATTTACTGCAAACATGTCAAAGTAGTACTGTGTATCAGGTTTCAGGTCTGACACTGTGAAGATGTTCTTGTTCCCAATACAAATTTTATGCAGGTCGACTCTTGGCTTTGAGGGCGTTTGACGGCCAAACTTGGATGACTTTAGGAAACCACGCTCCTTGCCAGAGTTGTTGTCTGAGGGGAAGCCAAAATGGGCAAAGTCAAACGGACTGAAATCCAGACCCGGTTTTGGAGCCATCATGAAGGCATCATCAGAACTGAGCTTGGCTTCAACAGCACAAAGGCTTTTGAAATTGTGTTCTTTATTGATGACTATGCAATACTGAATCGGTTGTTTCAGTAAGGAGGCAGTAGGACTTGGTTTCCATGCCAGTGTCACTGTTGTGCGTCCCAGAGAAGTGACATCAATCCTGGGATCATAAGGCAATTCAGGATAAGGTTGGTCTGACTCTGGAGTAGTGGTTGCATACACTTTAAAATGTGTATCTTTCTCTGTTGACAGCAGATCTAGTTGGTACAAACCAGATGGGGAACTTGAGGACACAAAGTACTCAACATCATTTCCTTTGTAAGAGAACAGCTCTGTGCCTTCCTCATTAGTGATCTGCTGTTTCTGTTGCTCGAGAGGTTCTGGTTCACCTAGGTTAAAAGCACAGAAGACACAATCTGCAATATGAGAAAATAAAGCTCTAGCAGACATTTCTACAAAAAAAATATGACAGTGAGATGAAAGAAGGTGAGATTGTCTTCTGAGAGAGATGTCATCAACATTTCTGTCAATCAGAAAGGGAAATTAGTTTGGCACTGAGGTTAAAAGCAAATGCAATAGAAATTGTGCCCAGACAGTATAAATGGAGTGAATGGCAGCTACTACATTACACTGGAGTACTTCACACCCCTAACTTGGAGGTGCCACACACTTCCCCAGGGGGAACTGACTCCCAAGTTTCTGGACTTAGGCTTGAGCCACGCTATAACTTTGCACCTAAATACAGTGGTGGCCAAACATGTGCATACAATGCAGTGTAGGGTGTGGCATATTAACACTTGTGTGAGAGACTCTGGAAGCCCCTGAGAAGCAGTTACTTGGCTATTTCCAAACCATCTCCATTTCTACAAGCAAGTCTCCTCAAAGCACAGGCTCAGCCCTGCTGTAATGCCAGCCCTGTCTCTCCAGCTCTTGCGTACACAGCCCACAACAAAGCCCTTGTGAAACCAAGTTATTTTGGGCAAATAGAGTTTGTTGTGGAAGCTTTTGTCATGTTGCTACCTGCTGACAGTTTTCCACACAACAGCAGGACTGTGGTTGAAGATCCAAACAGCAAGAGATCATAAAGAAGGGCCTCTTGCGAGAGTCAGCATCTCACCAAAGTTGGTCTGAGGGGCTTCAAATTCAGAAGGAAAGCAGATGTCTGAGGTACAAGGGAGGTCATTGGATGGTTTGTTACCTGAACCTTCTCCACTAGTTTCCTCTGGGAGCTCTTGCACACTCAGTTTCCACTCCAGAGGGGCATCACATGGTGTCACTGTCACTGCCAGGGGAGTGTTGTCCTCTTCAACCACAAAGAAATACCTAGGGGAAAGTTAACAGACCCATATGTCAGTAAATCCTGATGGCAGCCAACTGGCAGAGACTGACTTGAGACAATCAGTTTGTCTTGGTGGGGCAACAGAGACAAAACTGTTGCTTACAGACAACTGCATGCAGAAGGAATATAGAAATGTCAGTGGGTGAGAGCTGTGGAGGTGAAGGGAGACCTCCCACTAAGATGGTGGTGCAGAGCTCACACTTTTTTTGTCAAGACTGTCACTGACTATATGCTGTATAAATGGTCACATAGGCAAAAATGAGGGAAACAGGATCTTTCCTGGAATTTAGGGATACGCTTTTCAAAGCAGGGCACACCTTTTATGCTGTGTCCAGGGAAGGGCCCTAGAAGCACATAAAGGTACACACACACTGAGTTGTCTTCCCACATCTCCCAAGCACTACACATCACTTATTTAAAAAAGTTTATTGACAATGGAGGCTGAAGGAGGTGCGTGACACGAGGAAGAAGGTGGCAGTGCTGGTCTTGTCCGAACTCTTTGGAGCCTCATGTTATTTCCCGGTCTATCCTCAGTATTTTCTAACTCACAGGGCCTAGGCTAGGAAGTGGGGAGCTCAGAGTAAGCTAGTTTATGTTGCATCTTTAAAGCAAACTATGAAATAATGAAGAGAGACAAGTGTGGTGGGGTAAGCCTGTAGTTTTAATTTCCTTCCTGCTCCCTTTGCCTCCAGACACGGTTAGTGGCCCAGCTTCAGGGAACTTCTGTGGTCTGTGGGAGCCCTGGGCTTATCCCAGAAATCAAATAAATTGGATAGACTCTCAGCCGGGGAGGCCGCGTTGGAATGGAAACTCGCATAGTTACTCACTTCGCCAGACAGAACACTGGCATTTGTATTTTTCTGGTTGGGATCCAATTTTTATTTCAAAACACCCAGTGAAAACCAGCTAGCATCTTCAAAGCACAACCTTCTCACTGGAACCAGACAGAAATACCTTTTAGGAGTGTCTCGGAAGAGGTAGCTGCTGATTTCGGCTCCGTCCGGGATGACTGACGAATCATGAAAAAAAGCTTTGTCCCGGATCTGCATTTGGAAGAGTTCCTCATCTCTGGTAGGCAACTTCTGGGTCCTGGAGCTCAGCGGCAGCAGCAGGAGCAGCAATGGGAAATGCAGCAGGAGCATCCTACAGCAATGACAGGGAGTCTTACCTGAGGAGGGCTGCACCACAGGGAGCAGGAGCTGCCACCACTCGTCCCACACCGGTGGGTGAGACTGTGACTCAGCTAGCTGCAAACTCCTGTGTGCTGATTCACTGCACATCTACAACTACACCACATGCACTTTGTCTTGACAGCACCTTCACTGTGCTGCTGCACAAGCCCTAGGAGCACATACTGTAAGGGCTAAGCTCACATCATCACAGTGATGGACACGAGATTTTGCCATCTCAAACTGTCTCTGAAAGCAAGCCTGCATTCCGGCTCCAAATCCATGTCTCACCCTGTCACTAATGAACAGCAAAAGCCTTCCAGGCACATTGGTAGAGCTACAGTTTGATGTTTTGCCATAGCAGAAATACTGCTTGCTGGACGTGAGGACTGGAGCAAGCACATAGCAGATAGAGAGTACAATGGCTTCACTTTCTAAGAGATTCTGGTTGGGTTTCCAACAATTCTTTGAAAAGTAAATATTTCCAGTGAAATTGTTCATCAGAAAAATAGTGAATTAGGAAAACATGGGATATAAACCCACACATATTCAAAGCACACTGGTATTAGCATGCAATTCAGCAGGGTTTAATCCTCAAGCCTGATGGGAATTGCAAAACACAAAAGCAGAGAATCCTTTACAAATTGGGCACAATAATTCATAATCTCAGCCTTTCATTATTATGTCTACAACTAGGTCAGTAATGACTACCCTAACATACAGTGGGACAAGCTGGAAATCTCCTTTCAGTACAGTAAATGATCTCATATATAATGGTTCTGGTATGGGGTAGGTGGTAGGGGAGGAAACAAAATCCATTTCTGATAGGAGCATAGCAAGTTTGAATTACTAAATTATAACAATTGTTAAAATTAGAAAAAGAGGTTTAGGACATTCCCTACACTGTGTTAGCCACTGGCTTTAGGGAGAAGCATGATACAAAGCTGAGCTGGCAGGAACAGTTTTTATCTTCTTGTTACTTGGCTGACTATGGCTTTTTAAACAAACTGTTTTTACTTTTAACATCAGATCTACTCTTGAGATTGTTTGGGTTTTTTTCCCCTCCATTTGACCTTTTCTGAATATTTTATGTAAAACTGGCAAACAAAGCTCCTTGAGAAGTGGCATGATGCAGTCTAAGCCATAACAAAATTGCTCTTCCCATCCAAGCCCTTCATCAAAGTATCAATAGGCTCCTCTGAGGGAAGTCTCAGCATCCTTTCTCCTTCCCCCTCCCATGGCTTCACCTTTCAAAAACCCCAAAGGAGCCACTGGAGGCTGATGCAGTCATGGTGTTGGACCCTATTCCCCAGCCTCTGGGGGGCTTTCAGCAAGACCCATAGCCCCAAAATCCCCACCTGCTCCTTACTGTTCTCCCTTTCACAAAGGCAGGTGGTGAGCAGCTCACCAGCCTCTGCCCCTCCCACCATTACCACACCCCTGCCAAAACTCGCTGTGGACCCTAGCACAGGAATTCACTGCCAGTAGCAAGACGTCTCATCTTTTTTTGCCCCCAAGCTCCTCACAAAATCTTCACATATCCCATTCCCCACTGTCTCCAGCTCCCCTTCACCATGTCCTGCAGTCCATCCTGCTCCCAGTACAGCTAAACAGCCATCCACATGGAGGACAGCAGGTCCCCTGACACCAGCAAGGCCTGCAGAGGGCTAGTTTTGCCCTTATATTGTTTCTTCTACCTTTTAACATCATTGCTACTTAATTGCAGCAATGGCACAGGTTCCTCCGACTCAACCCCTTCCCTGTCTTCTCTGCTGTTCCACATTACCTCAGCTCATTCTTGCCCCTTTTCCTACTGTTTTCTCCTATGTGTGCTGTCCAGCTAGTCCCAGTCTTTTATCTATTTTCCCATTGAAAATAGTGATGCAAGACAGAAAACATATCACCAAACCCCAAAGAGACCACAAGCCACAAGCGACAGGTGCTAAAAACTCTCACCAAGATGTAGTTTTATCTTCACCTCCTTCCACTCAAGCCTTCCCTCACACTGAGGGCTGCTTCACCTTCCTTGGCTTTGTCCCTCCCTGGCCTGCCACACAGTCCTGTTTTAGCAGCCAGATCCTCCCTATCCTAAGTGGAAAACCATGGGAAAAATGAAAATTAATATTTAAGGTTCACCTTTTACCTGGCAGAGGTGTCCCTGTGATCATGTCCCCAGTGGACATGGAGGCCGTGGAGGAGCGCCATGTTCCCTGCAAGCCAACAGCAAACATGCTGGGGAGCCCTCGGCCCTGCCATCTTGATGTGAAGCCCTGCCTGTGCCAAGGGCATTTGTGATGGTTTGGGAGTTCCCTGCCCCCCACACTTTGTAAAATGACCCAGACTACAACTCAGCCGGCTGGAAGTTAAGGACTGAAGCTCTATTTACAGCTCAGCACAATGTACAAGCAGAGATATACACTATAGACAGGAATAGTTACAGAAATAGACAAGTTAAAGGTAATACAGAAACACAACACCCCTGCCAGAAATCAGAGACCCCAGGAGAGGCTCCCAGCCTTCCACCTTCTCCCCAGCCCTGTACCTTACCCCAAGGTTTGCCTTATATGCAAGGTGAATTAGGAGGATCGGTGAGGGGGGTTAGAAGAAAAGTGGTTAGTGAAGATTAACAGGCAAGGAGAAGCCAGAGCCAGAAGCTGCTAGACCGCCCCAGACACTGTTCTGTGTCCCCAGAGAGAGACAGAGAATGCCTTAGCTATGTTTATATTCTTTTCCCAAAACGAATCTTAGCAAGCATATGAGTGAAGTAGACATCACCATGTTTTCTTTTCACAACCTATAGTGTAATTTTCTCTATTAAAATATTCTAATTAGCCTCAAACCAGCACAATGCTGGGAGCTGTTCTGCAGTTGGAGAAGGCTGTGTCCTTATTTATTTAGTGATAACCTGGCAACACAAGGCAGCAGTTCCCTCTTTGAAAGGCTTGTAATGCTTCATCTGCAGCACTTATAGGTCTCAAATTGTGCCTTTATTGTTTGGGATGTTTTAACAACAGGTTACTGCAGTGGCCTGCCCTATAGAAGGGAAAGGTGTAAAGAACTTTACCTATGACATGTAAATGCCACTTAAGAGTTAAATCCTGATTTAGCTTTCACAGAGTTTGTCAAAATTCATCCCAGCCAGGTTCTGACTTAGCTTTTGATGACAACTGACATATTTCCTCAAATTGAGACTGACATGCTGAGACTTATCAGCAAACCACATTAGACCTTTTGCAGCAAAGATCCTAAGTCAAAATACTTGCTGACCTGAGTCACCCAAGGCAGCAGAACCCTTCTCTCACACAAAGCAGGATGAGTTTCGTGTGCTCTAACATGCTGTTTATTGATTTTTCAAGTATTATTGTTGGCCAACAGGGAAGAAATTCTTTCCAACTTAATCACAACAGTTAGAGCACATTATTTGGTTAGGTAAGAAACTCTGACGCTTCCTGCAGACAGCGTCCTCCACATGAACCCCTTGAAATTGCAGTCATGTATATTCCCATAGCCAATTCCAGTGCAATGCAACTTCTACTAAAATAAATAGATTTTGATTATAGGGCTACACAGGGTAAGCTTCACTTAAATAATTTTACTAGCTAGTTCACTCTCAAAATCCTGTAGACAGTGTTTCTGTCCCCATTAAAAGCTTCAATGTGGCAACAAGGTGCAGATTTGTCTCAGGCATCTTTATCTAATCACAAAAGCATTTTGGCTTAAAAATAACTACAAAAGACACATCAAAGTTAATTCTGTGATCCCTGGGCAGGCTGGGCAGGCAGCAACAGCCCATCCAAGAGTTTGGAAAGTTATCAACTGCTACTAAAAAAAGTTTTATTATTTTTGTTCCTTTACAAGCAAATAGGTCTTGAAGTGTTTTCATTTTCACACAACCTCAGAGACTTAGGATGGGCCAAATTTTCATGCACAACACTTAGGAAAGTGAGATACCTCAGCAGCAAAGAGGCATCTAAAACACTCTCACAGCTTCTGGAACCTGTGCTGTCAGTGTCATACCACCCTTTCACATCAGTTAATAAACAGGTTTTATTTTTTTGCAGCAAACTCATTATAATTTGGCAGAGTTTTAGGCTAATTCTGTTATAGTTTAACTCATGCAGAACATCAAGAGAAAAGCAAATTTAAAAAAAATAAATTAAAAAAACAAACCACTTATTCCATGGTTTTTTCTGGGCAAGAAGTTCATTGCTGGGCAGTGACTTTGAGGAAGTCCCTCAGCAAATGCACTTGCTAGATGTAAGCACGTGAATTCATGCTCTCCCACCCAGCCCTCAGAAATCCCCAACAAACAGATTTCTTGTCTCAGTGTGCTGAACTCTGAGCCAGAAGCGAGGTATAGCTGAGGCCTATGCACTGCACTGTAAAGCCTTACAAATTGCCTGACATATGTTCTACAATTTTATTTTTTTTTTTATTCTCTAGACTGTGCCACCTCCTAAATGCCTTTTATTCCCTTTTCTACAAGTTTGTCTTGTTTTCTTTTCTTTTAAACTCTGAGTCAATATTTTATTGATATATTCCTGCTGACTGGAAGGATTTGCCTGCTGTTTATCACTGAATTTAAGAGAGTGCCAAAACAAACAGTCCAAAGTGAAATAATAAGCATCGGTTTCCTTCTCCAGGATTGCAAAAGTGCCCTCTAATGGTCCATCTTTACCTCTCGCTTTTTCCCAAACTCTAAACTAAACCTTAAACCTGGGTCTTCAAGAAAACCTGCTGCCCTGTCACCTTAGGCAAGGCTGCTGCTGGCCCTGGCATAAGGAGCAGGGGCACAGTGGTGGGTACGGGCAAAGCTGTCACCACTGGTCCCTAGGTCAGGACACCAACTTTCCCAGCATTGCCAGAGGAAAATCCCAGGCAGCAACCATGAACACGAAAAGAAAGGTAGAAACCTACTACAGCTTGGAGGGACCAGTATGGCACATGCAGACACCAGTAGCTCTAGGTCAGCACAAAAAGCAACACCAGAAAACACCCTTGAGAAAATAATGACTTGTTGTGTATTCTTGCATTTCTAAAAGAAAGGAGAAAAAAGGTTTATTTTTCCTTTTTCCCCCTCTTTCTCTTTTCACACTTGTCAAATGACCGACCCACTTAAGGTATCCAGGTTGTGAGCAAGGACCATCCAAGGGGTCCCCGTCTTCTCCCAGGTAGGGCTGATCCCAGCTCACCTTCCAGCTGGATGGGGCCACCCATATTTTGCCTGCTGGCTGCCAGGATACCAACACCGCAGAAAGGCTCAGTGATGTCAGGGCAGCAGTGATCATACAATCATAGAATGCTTTGGGTTGGAAGGGACCTCTAAAGGTCATCCAGTTCAACCTCCCTGCAGTGAGCAGGGACATCTTCAGCTAGATCAGGTTGCTCAGAGCCATGGTCATGGCAGCTGGGCAGGGTTTCTTTTCCTTTTAAACTGAGAGGCAGCAGTCCTGTCCCAGGTGAGCAGCTCCTGTGCTGCACAAACACTCTGGTAGCAACAGCCACACCTTGGAAGAGGTTTACTTAATGAACTTATATGCATTTACTTAAATAGATCAACAGATGAAAAATGCAGGAGTGGAATATACATTAAACACCTCAAAATTTACCACCTTGCCAGAGGTTTGTGAGTTTTTTTTTCCTTTAGAAAATATAAATAAACAAAAGCAGCAGTCTGGCCACTTTATAAATGTGAGCTATAAGCACATACATGGAAATTATCATTAAATGGGATGAAAGATGTTACGTTGATTACAAATTTTCAATGATTTCCACTTGGGCAGTGAGCTTCACCTGACCTTTCCAAAATCTCACACACAAGCCCTCTGTCCAGCCTTTAAGACCATTGTGCAATGAACTTTATCTGTAAGAAAGGCCTGCAAATGTTATGTGAACTGCAATTATAAGCAGAAACAGCAAGGATAATGGGATTTGCAATTGGCTTAGGTTCTGAGTGGAGACATAAATTAGCTAGTGCTGCAGCAGCACCTCATGGCTCTTCCTGCAAGCTGTGGGATCAGCAGGGTGGGCACACCCTCAAAGTCAGAAACAGGCAGCCCTGGGGCCTGATAAAATCATCCCAAGTTTGATTCTACTGATCAAGACTACAGTATTTCCTCCCTGCCTCAAGCAAGCCATTTTTCCCTAGCAAAATATAGCAGTTGCACATCATGTCCCCCAAGAGGTACCAGAGACTCCCCACCACAGAGATCCCACCCAGCAAGCCAAGAATCCACTCTGGCTGCGTGGGATCAAAGCAGCCACGGCCTCCTGTTTGGGTTTCACTGTGGGTTTGTTCCACACACAGACACGAACCCACAGGAAGGCTCAAAGCCATCAGGCATACCCAGGCTCTGCAAAAAGGCAGCAGACTACTGGGTTCACCACCTGCAGTGCCACTGCTACTCACAAGTCATCTTCCGCTGCCTTGATCTGTGAAAATCAGTTGCTTTAATTCTCAGCTGTCTGCAGGTCACAGAGACCTGTAAAGGATTTATGGTAACAAAACAAAACAAAAGGTCTGGTTTTACTTGAAGTAAATGCATCTGGAATAAATAAACTCTAATGTTTAATTACAGAGAGTGGAAAGAGCACGACTGTAATTTAGTGAGGATAATTTCAAGGCGCTGCCTGCCACGGTGCTTTTGTGTTGCATTTCTTCTCTTTTTTATCGTATGGATGGGCAACTTTTTTTCCTCTTTATGTCTTACTTTTAAATGGGTGTGTTGGGGGGTTTTATGGTTGTTTACATTACCCATGCTGCATCTCATAATAAGTCTGTAGATTTATTGAGGTGATTTAAGTCCAGCTTTGGAAATAAAAGGGCACTGTGTGACTTCTTTGACATATTGTGAGAATGCTGCATGTAAAGGGGCTGTGAGCTTTTCCATTATCCACTTCATTTCCAGAGATATTGAACACAAATATATGCACTTCAGCACACAGAGTTATCACCTCTGAGGAGTTTCACAGCACCTCCCAATTCTGATTGTAGTACAATTAGTTATTCTTAATGTGCAAACAAGGAAAAAATGCCTTGGAAATTCTAGGTATTTACAGGCAACTGCTTGGGTTGTTTGTTTAAGGGGAGACCAGAGGGGAAAAGCGAAGGTTTGCCATTTAATGCTCACTATTCCCTAAAGGATCTGGAAAATGTTTGGTATGCTTTTCATTTGGCTTTGGGGTTCTTTTTTAAAAGCAGTACTCTTGAAAACTTTTGTTGTCTGGTCCTGCCACACAGGGCATGCGAGCCTGGCCAGGAGCTCAGCCAGCACAGCCCGAGTCAGCTGGAGACAAGCACCAGCCCAAAGCCTTTCCCTACAGAACACGGTGGGGACAAGAAACACAGCCCCCACAGGGGTGTATCACTGTTTCTGTGGCTTTTAAAGAAGTATTTCTGGGGAACACCACAGCTGGCTTGACGTGGCAGCTCCCGTTGGCAGGACCTGCTGTTACTGGGAAGGCAGGAGCATTTATGGACCTGTAATCCGTGGATTAAAGCTCCCTAAGTACGCGTGGACACGATGCACTATAATGGTGCCTTTGAAGCATTTCGGGTCCACCGTGTCAATAATCTGTGGATTAACTGACTGCCTCTTGCAATTCCAATTCAACCCCGATTTTCCTTTGCTGAGGGCATTGTTCTAGCAAAGCAAGTCATAGTAGCATGGGGAAAATACACAAGTATGTAAAAATAGAAAGGCATGAAGAAATAAGGGTGCCATTCCACCACATCTTAATGGCAAAGAACTACAGCTTAGGGGAGAGGTTCACTCTGAAGGGGGAATGTAAAGCATGGAGCTGTCTCAAATTAGGCATGTTGAAAAGCAAACATACTCAGGGAGATATGGTATCAAAAATCAAATTTTACATGGACTATTTTGTTTCTAAACTGAGCCTTATTTATTTTTCCACTTTAGTGGAAACAGACTCAACTCTGATTACATCGAAATCACCATCCTGGAGCTGCTGATAGCTGGATGCTTCAAAAACCATCAGAGCCAGGAGATGCCATTTGGGACACTTGAGGAAATGCCTCCTCGTTTTTCTTTTGTTTCATCAGAGACCACATGCCAGTGCTTCTCTCCTTCACAACCACCTCAACCCATGCAACTCAGCTGTGAGTGTCAAAACCAAACAAACACTGAGTCCCCAGTGCCTTCTGTTACAATGCTCAGTTGTTCTCTTGTACCTCTCCTTGCAAGGGGATGGCAGCACCACAGGAAGAGGTGACATGCTGGAGCACTGGGGTGGCAGCCAGCTGGTGGGGTTCACTCCCCTGTGTTGAACTCCACTTCCTTTGGCTGCTGTAGCACGGGCTGGCCTGCGTCCTTACCACTGTTCCTGTCCACTCTCCCGAGCCCATACTAAATCCTCAGATGGCTGGATGTCATTCCTGGAGGGGGCAAGCAGCATGGGACAGGTGTCAGACACCCAACTCAGAGAAGGGGGATTTTTTTCCATAGTCTCAGCAGGGGTTGAGCCTCAGTAGGATAAATAAGATGAAACAAAGAAATCCTACTTTTGCACAACTCCAGGCCACGTAAGATAACCAAACCTGAATGCCATGCAGCTCTATCACAAACCTTTCATCACAAGATCTGGAGGTGTTTTATAAAGGAGACTAATTACTATCCCCCTGTTACAAGCAATAAAAGTGGGGCAGTGACTTTCCTTGTTCAAGGAAATCCCAATATAATCTCTTCCTTTAATCATAAAACAATAGCCACTTTCCTCAGCCAAGTCATTCTGCCTCCAGCACAGCTCTCTGGGTGTATGTTACTGTCTCTCTGTAATGAATTTCAGCAAGAGGATTAGCAGGGAGGAACATATGAACAATTACAAATTACAACCAACACAAGCATGTTGGTATTTGGTACAGAGTTCCCTACTGCTTCTCAGGAATACTTCTGAATGGCATTATGAGACACTTCCCTTGCAAAAATCCACCAGGGACAAGGATGGTTGAAGTGTCAGGCTATGATAAAGAGCAGAAGCAGAAGTGGGGCCCATGCAGCCTACCACCACATCCTCAAACTGCCAGGGCTTACAACTGAAGGTTAAAGAGATCTTCGGAAAGTGCTAAAACATAAACCCGAAGTCATTAAGTGCATTAACTACCACAGGAGCTAAAATTGCTTGAGCCATTCTTAGGTCTGGGGAATAACTCTCACCTGGCAGCTGCCCACAGTCAACGAGGTGTTTGCTAAAGGGGAGAAAACAGGGTGCTGGTGTAGGGCAGGGGGCTGTGGGAGAGGCAACGACAAGTAGGGGCTGGCAAGTCACTGATGTGACTTGCAGCTGCCTCTGGCAGCTCCAGCAGCAACTGGGAGTTCTCCTGTTTTGTGGATTGTTCTCCTGTTTTGTGGAGAGCAATTCCATGCTGGAATTGCTTGTGTGCTTCTTGCCCTCTGCTTTTCAGTAGGTGAGTGAAAAGGAGGGAACTGCTGACCACTCTGAAATGCTTTTAAGCACACAGAAGCCAAATCCCTCCACTTCCATCAGACAGAGTTTTCAGTGTCACAACACCACACATACATAGGATAACAAACCACAGCCAGCCCAAGAACGTCAATATTCACACCCACTGCCCTACCTCTACACACACAGTTTTCCTGCAACAGCTGGTCAGAAATTCTCATTTGCAGTTTTACCATAACTTCCTTTCTATTGCCTAGAGTTTCTCCATGCTCCAAGCTAACCAGTAACAACCAGCAATGCCTCCAACAGCACAGAAAGTAACAGCAAGGTCTCCAACTCCCAGGGAAGCAACTGCATCCCAGCACTCCTGCCAGGATGGTGTGCACAGTGGATTGCTGAGTCAGTGTAATAGCTTGGAGCAAGGACTCACACAGAAGCTGCAGCAAGCATCCAGCACCAAATGCAACAGTAAGGTTGGAATCAAGGCTTTTTCCAGTCCAGGAATGCTCACAGTTAACTAGATATGAGACAAGGACAAAAAGCAATTTATATAAACAGGATAGAAAAGTTCTTTCTGGTTTATTCTGTTCTTTCCTATATGTTTTCAATCTTATCCCTGTGTTGCATTTAGTTACACCTGAATCATGTCATCCAGATCCTCAGCAGACTTCAAAGACACTCTGACTCTTTCTACTGAAGTGAGAGTCTAGCCCATACTACTTATCACAACAATAATACATGTTGTGCTGGGCAGAGATCCCCCAAAATTTCCTACTCCTTAATTATAATCAGAATCCAAAATTTCTCTGATTGAACTCACTGTCCAAAATTGGATTCACTTCTAATATCTACCTTCAGTCTTAATGCATGCAAAGGAAATCTTAGGCCCTACAAATCCTTAATGAACTCTCAAGGTGCTCTCTCATAATGATTTGTTACATAGCACAGTAATTTACAGATGCTGTGTCTCATTTTCCCTAGTTGGAAAAGGGCTGCTGAAAATATGTAAACATTTGTCAAGTGTTTGAAAATGGAACCTATCAAATGTAGTGCTAAAGATATTGATATTTACATATTTCTACCAGTGTGCTGGACCTTAGAGCTGGCAGATTTCAGCCACTGTTGCAGCAGCAAAGACTTCCAATGTAGATATCGTCCCGCGTGCTGATCCCCACCATCTCTAAGAAGCAGCACACACCATTTCTGAGTCACACTATTTGCTCTGGTGACTTCTGCAGAAGCTTTGGTGGCTCAGATCACAGGCTGGCCCATCACAAGTGAACCACAGGAAGGACAATCAGCTTCACCACTTCACTGTGTCATTCAGAAAATCACCTCTTTGGCATGCTCACTTCTGGACACTATGTGATAGGGATGTGTGGTAGTTTGAGAAAAAGCAGAAATGCTCAAGCTGGCTAAATTTTGCCTACTGACATTTATTTTCTGTTTTTTAAAAAGGCACAAATTCCTGCAGAGGGCAACTTGGTAAGTTAGTGTAAATGGTTAGTGAGGGACTCTGGATTCCTCAGTGAGGCTGCCTGTGGTCCCCTTCCACAGTGCCTGACACTCCCTACCACCTCCAGAGAAAATCTGAATGTCTGCTTCTCCCACTGGCCTGAACCCATGGATGGAGGCTCCAGCACCCATCTCTAATTCTCCCACTAGTCACTGGGACAAATGAAGAGCAGTGAGTATGCCCTATGCTCACGAGGAAAGGGGGATCCTTGCAAGAGTAGAGCACCTATATGGTGCGCAATGGCTCCCAAGGTTAGTCAAGTCTGTGTCAGAAGTAGACAAAAGATTTGGGACAAGATTTGGAGCAGCTCTAGACCCATGCATCACACATGCCCACGCTTAGCCACGTGCAGGGCACAGCTCACCCAGCATCACTCAATGTCTCCAAGACTGAGGAGTAATGTGACAGAAAAAGGATGTACCTTCAAAGTGCAAACCAGAATTTGCCCAGAGAGATGGTGAAGCACAGTCACAGGCAGGCCTACAGTGACAGCTGACACATGCATCTGTCTGAGAGGTTACAGGATAGCAGAGGTCCAACCACAGCTAACCAGTCACTAGCCCATCACAACAAAGTAGGACAGAGTGTGTTTGGGAGCTGCCAGTCTTCAGGATGGCTTCCTAACGCTTTCTGAGTTTTCTAAGCATTGGACTTCTACATGACCAGGCTGGGAAGCCCTTCCCGAGTGTGAAAAGATGGGTGCTTTGAAGGGATGTGCTGCAAGAGCTTCAAACCTGCCAGGGTCAGCTGCAGAGCTCTGCTAAAGGACCTCAAAAACCAGAGTATCAAAGGGTTGGCTTCGGCTTGACTCTGCTGCTGGGCCACTGTTTATTTGTGCAGGCTGGCAGGCGAAAGGTTAGTCCTTTATCTGGTTACTGCCAACAAAAGCAGAGGGAACACATACGGGCGGATAGGTCAGACAGTCACGGGTGAGCGAACATCCAAACAACCCCAAAACCTCCAGGCCTTCTTATGGCAACCATACATCCCTGGGTGACAGCAGGGGAAAGTAGGGAGAAGGCAGCAAAAGAAAGAAGGGAAAATAAAGGAATTCCTGTATTCAGAGACGGCTGGAATAGGTCAAAGACATTTCTTTTCCCAAAAGCTAAAGATGTGGTGACAGCTGTGGTGTGGGACATAGCACTGCTTTCTGAGGGGATCCCTTCGCTAGCGACTGGCAACAGCTACAAGATCCTTGGATAAAAGTTACTGCTAAAGGACAAAAAGTCATTTCAGCATCACTGCTCAATGTAAAAAACAAAAACCTTGACGTTCAAAAAAATGTGTCTGTTTCTTGGTGCTTTGTTCCTTCAAGGCATTCCAGCAGGTCCAAGAGGTTTGGACCAGAGTCAGGCGAGGAGTTCTGCCCACCCGATTAGCGTCCCCCCATGCTCCACTTCATTCCCCACGTGCACATTTTGCCAAGGGCTACAAGTCAAAGTCTGCACAGACCCCAGCTGATCAAAACTACACAGAACCTGCAGTGCCGAGTGGGGACAGCCATGAGTCCAGCGAGCAAAAGGTTGAGCCAGAAGCATGTCTGGGCCTTCTGGAAGAACATATTGCTGATACATCGGAATTTTGGTTTTTTTAGTTAAAGCCCTAATTGCCTGAAGTTTCTTATAAGCACCTTGCAACTGCTTTTTCTTAAATGAGTGGGTATTAGAACACACTGTCAATGAACTTGGCACATTTCTTTCCTTGAGCCTGCTGCCCTGCTATCACACACTTGCAAAAGTTGTCTGATATTCTCGCTTTAATATAGATGCTTAATTCAAATGTTCAAGTAAGCTAGACTTGCTCATATGATCTGAAAGGGTCTTAAAACCTACTTATTTTTCCTTGATTTTTTTTTTCAACTATTGTGCTGTAACAGGATTATAAAAGTTTTAATTGACTGACTTTAAATCTTCCTTGCAAAAATGTAACTCTAATACCCCCCGGGACCGGTAGGTTTTTATTCATTATTTCTTATTACTGAAAAATGATTTTTAGAGAGCCCCCAGGGTCTTCCCCAAATAAGAATAAGATCCTATTAGTCCTACAAATCACACTCAAGTAATTCTTTCCCAGGAGAAAAAGTCTATGGGGAATTAAATGCAGATTTAATAGCCAAAGGAAGAGAAAGAATGGGGACTAGAATCCATTAACACTGTGCACTGATGGTTTCCTTTGCATCCAGAGACCAGTTGGCAGCTCTGAGACACTTGGCTTTCCCACATCATCATCATCATCCTGATCTGTAAACTGATTAATTTACATCAGGTTTCTGGATTTCAAAATGCTGAGGCACGTTTAGACTGTTTGACTATAAACAAATTAGCTGCTAATCTGCTGCACCTAAACAAAGTAGCAAGAGAGAGAGAGAGAGAGATCATTTCTTCACCATGTTCTGGTTGCTTTGTAAAAAACATTTCCCCTGTTTAATAATCCCTGCAGCATGTGCGAGGAACCTGCCATCCCACCTCCCCACCAGCCTTTGTAGCAGGACCGGCAGCTGGCCTAGCACTGCTCTATTTTGGTACTGATCAAGTTAAAAGTGAGAAAGATTAAAAGCATCATTTCCCTCACATCCTAATAAAGTTTCAACCCCTTTAAAGTTAGTTTTTCCTTAAATAAAAAGAAATACATTCAATTAGTTGAACAATGCTTTTCCCCTGTAAATCACAGGGGAAGTGTTGGCCTCGGTGGTGTGTCATGTTGTGAGCGTGCGAGGGTCACGCTGGAGGGGCACTCATATCCGGACCCGAGGAGAGGAGAATGAAGTAAGAAAGATAAATTATTGCCTTTTGTTTTTCAAATTTCCAGGTGCTTGCAGTAAGTACCCACTGCTTCTTATCTCAGCTGTCACGCAAGCAACAAATATCTTTCCAGCTACTGAATGTAATTACTCTAAAACCAGAGTGTTCCAAACTCAGGCCAAAACCTGAACAACCCGGCATGCTCCTGAGCAATCCATGAGAAATGCTGAAAAGGTTGTAGCCAGCTGAGCACTCGCCCCTGTCTGGGTGGAAGGACACAGCCCACCGAAAGATGCTCGGCGCAGGGCTCTCCTGTATCTTTCTGGTAACTGAGGAACGTTTTTGTTCATCGAAGCAGATGCAGACCAGAAGCCAGGTTCTCAGACCACTCATGTTGCTGATTACTCCAACAGCATTTAAAACCCATCCTGTAAAATGTCCCCCAGCAGGTCACCACATTTTTAGTGAAGCTATAGTATCAGCTATCTCACACATCAACTGGAAGAGGCGACGCTTTGCCTGCTTCTGACATGTCCCACACGACCAATGTGCTCCCTAGGGTGCAATCAAAGCTATCTAACACAGTCACGAGACTTTCGTCTGGTTCCTGTTACAGCTCTGTGGTCACATTTATCGCTCTCCTGTTCAGTGGGTGTCCTTGCATACTGCGAATTAGAAAATTAATTCTGAAAGAACAAACTTCTTATTCTTATTTACTCACTCTCTCTTCATTTATTTCTAGTTTTAAGCAGATTCTCCTGGAGTTATGATCTATTACTCTGACCTACTTCCCAATTTAGGGGCAAATAGAATCATAGAATGGTACGGTTGGAAGGGACCTCAAGGATCATCTAGTTCCAGCCCCCTGCCATAGGCAGGGACACCTCCCACTAGTAAAGGTTACTCAAGGCCTCGTCCAACCTGGCTTTGAAATACTTCCTCTCCTAACGATATCTTGTTAAGGTTTTCAAACATACCATCTCCTTGGCCTTCAAAGCTCCTACCATTCATCCTTAGCATTGGGGCTTATCGCAGTCATTTTCTCAGGGGAATGCAGCTTCTGTACTCTGCCTTTTCTCCAAGGCAATGCTCATGCACTGCACTGCTTGCTATTGATCAGAGCTCAAGCAGTACCTGAGCCCCTTCTTACTTGTCTTACGTAAGATATTCTCTATCCCTTAATTCTGATGTGTTCTCCTTTCACTCCTGCCTGTACAGTAACATCAAAATACAGAGCTCAACAGCATTTGGGTTCTCCCTAAACAAGGTAGACATTAGCCTTATTGGGCTATCTATACACTCCCACACAAGCTTCTATTCCAAAGACATTTCTTGATACAGAATGAGTAGAGGTTATCACCCTCAGTTCAGGGCTTTCCCACCAGCATGCGCACCCTTTGCAAGGAGCGGTAAACTTGCTTGCTGACATGATGAAGGAGGTCCTTTCCCTTCTCTCCTTCAGTCAGGCCTACCCTTCTCCTCTGCATTTTATCATCAAACAGAAAAAGAAAGCAGAAGTTCATCCATTATTTTAACTGGCTAACAGTGGCTGAACTGGTAGCCCAGCGCAGCTATAGAGTCTTCCACACTAATAACATCGGCCCCCTCGCACGCACTGAACAAGGAACGTGCAGTTTTCGTTAGGCTGCCCTTAACGCAGAAAACGTGCAGAATGGAAACTGCCATTGCTGGTGTGTCCATCGCTACAGATAAGTAAATCTGCCTCCTGTGAGAGCAAGCCAGGGGCTGAAAAGATAAAATACCCACTTAGCAAAGCAAATTAAAACCAGCGCTAGAAAGATGCGAGACACTGGAGGATGACTGAAATAGCCCCTTGCAAATAGTGAAGTAACAGCCTTAGAGTTTTACTATTCATATAAAGTTTGGCTTCACATTCATTTTGAAGTCGCTAAACAAGAATTGTTATCCCACTAAAAATTTGTGCTGTAACTGTAGCCAGTACCCAGATGTTCTGTGGTAAAATTTGCCTCTTTGCTGTATAAAAGCACCACATACCCTGACGTACAGTCCTGGCTTGCCTTTATCCAAACCTACTTAGATTCTGGATTATTTTTCTAGCAATCTTTTAAACTGATGTGGGAAGCATAAAAGGTGGTCTCCTACAAGACGGCTCGGTACCAGCTTGAAACAACCATTTGCAGAAATAAATCAGGATTTCTCTTTAATAAACTGTTTATTACCAGCCTTTCAGAACATAAATTGTAGAAGGAAAAGCAGGGTCTGAGTTTAATAAACATCTCATCTTTTTATATATTTTAAGGCAGAAGACTCTGGCACACTTCAGAGTGAAACGTCCAGCAAACAGGCTCCATCCAGCCCTACTGAAGCCATGGAATGAGGAGTAGAAGGCCACCACATAACTAGAAACTGGAAACCACATTACACATCCAAGGTAAGTCCCTGCTCCCCTTGCACCATTAACCCGCCCATCACTAGCTCTGCTCTCAGGGCACCTCCAGGAAGGGGTTTATCCTTTCATATTCTAGGCAATTCTAAGGTGAATAAATCTTAGGTGGGCAAACCTTTGAAGGACGGCAAAGCAGATTCTAAGGCTTCTGTCCCTACGTAGAGCTTTGGCATATGAGCTCAAGATGCTTTGGGATTTTATTGTGCTGGCCAGGTGCTGAAGGATGCTCAGGGTTCCAACGACCAGGTTATAGTGCAAGTGAAGTCCTGACACCAGATCCTGACTGTGCCACCATGTGCCCAGCCCAGCTCAGGAGGAGAGACGTGCTGGGAAAACCATGGCAGATGAGCCAGAACTGCGTGCCGGGAGCTCTAAACATCGGATGAACGCAGAGTATGTGGTGAAGGCATTTGAGCCGAACTGGGAAGGCAGCACAGGCGCTACATGATTTTGAACAGCTTGCTTGACAGTTTGCACCATATTGTATTTATAAACATTGGGAAAACCTAAATGCTTCTCCTTGGTGTTTCCGAAGCAGACATCCACAACAACAGCACAGGCGATCCTACGCAGCTCTGCCTCACCTCTGTGACAACCTTCTTCAAATGAAAAAAGGGGTCCCTATTAAGCTCTGAGTGCTCAGCATCCCACATGGCCTTTGAATCCCCTCTCAACTCGTTCTGATCTGCAAACTCCCCCAGGGGTGTGAAGTAACCCGCCAAATGATGACGGCAGCAGCACATCACGCGTGTGCCACCACCTGCCAAGGAACAGCCGGCTCCACTCACTGAGCACAGTCGCTGGGCGAGTGCAGGACACGCGCGTTGTGTCACCTCGCTGGTGGGGCTGCGGTGACATGCTGCAGTGCCCGAACGCCACAGCAGAATAATCAATAGGCTTTCTGTCCGGGCTGTGCAGAATCAAGGACAGCACGATGCATGCACAGTCCTCACAGCAGAGATGTGACACGGCTGAGGGCACTTTTCAGATGTGTTACAAAGCTCTTTGCAATTAAGAGGGGCTCATCATCTGCTGATATTTAAAATTCAGAAGGAAACAGGCATCATTCTCCTCACAGGATAAAACACAGCCACGGGACTCATAATATGTCTCCATACAGTACTAACTCAGTGCACTTCTCTGCTTCATCACATATTTAATGGTCCAACTAGAACACAGAAATCTTTCAGCATTTTAAGAAGTGCTCTCCTCCTCCAAATACTAACAAGTTTCGCATTCTAGGCATTACTCTAAGTACTCACAGAGACTTTCAGTGGTACTGGAAAGTTGACCTGGGCAGCTCTCCTCTTGCAGGTATGTAGTTCGCTATGAGGTAGGAGAGCGAGGCCAGGAGGATGAGGCATTCCTGACAAGAAGCAATCCAAAATGCCATTCCTAAAATAGCTAAGAATCAGCAATTTTCCAAGTAAGCTGAACAGAACCACTAAGTTTTTTCTCGGCAAAGGGTGCTGATGATGTCTAGCACCAAGCACTGTTTTTACAGAAACCAGGCTATGGCCAAGCCAGCACTGCTGAGCCAGGGTCACCAGCCTATAAATCACCCACCACCAGCTGCCTGGGGAGGAATTCACCCTCGGATCACTCTCTTCCAGTTTTACACAGATACAACTCCACCAGCTCAATCGAGGTGCCCCTAGGCTAGAAAGCCTATCATAAGACAGTGTTGGATGAGGCTGCCAATGTAGCCTAACCATAGGAAGCCCTGATGGAGACACGGTACCACACTTGTATCTGCTCACAAACAGCCATCTGGGGGCAGGGAGTTCAGTGGATTTATGCTGGGAACCTTGCCTCCTGCAGCTCTGTCAGGCCGTGACAGCGATGCTGTCTAAATGCTCTAATTAAAGATTGTAACTAGATGCTAACCAGATCCCTTGGTAGGGAGGGAAGGTCCAAAGGAGCCCGCAAGCTTCAAAACCCGCTCTCTGAAACCAACCTCAGAGCGACTACCTCACTCATGTAGGTGTCCACCGAGGCGATTTCCAGAGGTCCCCTCGGCAGCACTGGCACAGATAGACCAGAGCTCATCCCGGGCTCCAGTATGAGGCAAGCAGGGCACGTTACCACTCAAGTGTTAAATACATCCAGAACAGAACGCTCAGAGAACCGCTGCTTTTCAAGAATCTGTGTTGGCCCTTAACTGCGAAGGTTTAAATACATAAAAGTTGTATCTGCAAGTGATTAAACCAGGTTTTCGAGCCATTGTCTCTGCCCTGTCGAAATAAAAACACCACCCGAGCTGCACATAGGAAATCTGGGCACTTGTATCCCACCGCTGAGTTTCCCATCTACTTTTTTTGGTAGCCACTTTTTTCTCTTTCCCCACAAGTGAAGAAAAAAAAAATTAATCACAACGTCTGATGCTGGTGAAGAGTCACTGCTGGTCTGGCACACATTCGTGCTGGAGGACGAGCCGGGATTCCTGCCGGCAGCCCGGGCTGCGGGGCAACGGGCGCCGCGGGCTGAAAGAGGGCAAAAACGGGCACAAAAAGCCCCGAATCTCAAAAGGCAAGCGAGGGAGATCTGAGATGGCACCGAGGTCCTGCCAACAGCATCCCGCGAACACTGTGCCGGAGCGGTGCCGGGGCGACCTCGCCGGGGTAGCCGCGGGGTGCGGGGCGTCCCTAGTCCCCCTTCTGCCGAGGGTTTCCTTGGGGCCGGGTAAGGACCACCGTGTCCAGAACCCGCCACCCCGACAAGGCTGCCTCGCTCTCCCGGTGCCGGTGTCTTACCTTGCCGCGTCGCGTCCCATCCCGTCCAGTCGCTCCCGCGAAGGGGATGGTTGTTGTTTTTCTTTTAAGGGGGGGGGAGCGGGTGTTTACCTAACCCCCGGCTTCGGCGGGGACAGGCTGCAACGGGGACTGTGTCACGCACGTCCCTTCGCGCTTTATAGCCCCTTCCCCTCCCCACCCCTCCCCGAGGGGGTGGGGGGGGGAAAAAGGAGGAAAAAGCAATTAAAAAAACACAGCGAGAAAAGGAGCCGGGAGCCCCCCCGGGGTACTCGCCGCCGCCCGGGGCGAGGGCACGGCCACCCGGGAGAAGCGGCGGGGGGACGGCTGAGCGCCAGGAAAAGTTTACAGGAGAAGTGCGGAGCGGCGCGGAGCAGCGCGTCTCGCTGCAGCTGGCGGGGCGGGCGGGCAGAGGTGCCCCGCGGGCGCGGCCGCCCCGCCCCGCCACCGCGCAGTACCGCGGAGGGGAGGGACGGCGGGACGGGGAGGGGGAGCCCCGATTTGGCGGCCCCTGGGGGGGTCCTCCCCCGGCGGCAGAGCCGCGTAGAGCAGCGGCTTTGTGCCGCGCTGGGTTCCGCTGCAAGGAGCTACTCAACATCCATCTTGGAAGCGTGATCCTGCCTGGAAGTCGGGACGGGGTGACTCGGGGAGACTGCGAAAGAGGCGGGAGGCAGCGCTCCTCGCTTACCCTTTTCACGCAGCTGCTGCTTGAAGGTTCGAAGGAACGCTGCGGTACATCCGAACAGCGATGGGTGAGGGAAAAAAAGGATTTCTGAAACCCGCCTGCAATTTCGCAGAGGGGTCTCGAAGCTGCATATGCAACCTCTCACCCTCTCTCTCCCTCGTCACGTTTTGATCACGGGCAGCTTTCAGGTTCGGGGACCGAGAGATGTTTTTTTTACTATAAACTGGGAGCTACAACGAAAAGGCAGAAGAAAGTATCCTTTGCCATTTCGAAACAGACTCCTCTCTCTTTTTGTTTTCTTTTTGGCGCATCAGCCATAAAAGCATCAAGTGCTACATAAGCATTAAACAAGTTACCACCACTAGCAGCTGATAGATAATTTCCCTGAAGGTGATCATTCCTTCCCTACTACTTCCACAGATTTGGAAAGCAAAAATTAAATAAAACCTCTCTCTTTTTTTTTTTTTTTTTTTTCCCTCCAGGGCTGCTGAGCAAATCTGGCAGCAGAGCCTCAGAGGAGGGATGCTAACTGTCATATTCTGTAGGGTGATTATCAGCTCCACTCTGTGAAGACACAAGCCCCAAAAGAGCTCCGGCCTTTAGGGACCTCTGCTAATTGCCGTTAGTTACTGCCACTTACCTCTGCTCTTGTCAGCTTGCAGAGCAGCCGGGTTGATCACTGTGAGCCAGCCAGCACTGCCCGCGGCTCTGCTCAGAAACATGAGTTCACCAGAAAAAAAACAGGATTAAGAAAAAGAGCCCCATGGGAGCCCCCCCTCCAGTTACCGTTGTTTTCACGTCCCTATTTTTAGATATTTCACAACTATATATTATTATTTTCAAATAGGTTTGAGGGTAGGAGTTTGGGGAGGGGAGGAAAGACACACACACACACGACGTTTAAGGACCTTGAAATACCTGGTATTCACACACAGAATCCCGACTTCTTCCTTCCTAGAGGATCGTTTGCCTCCAACTGCAACACCTCAGTAAAAAAAAACCACCTCAGCAAACTACACGTGTTCCTCTTCTGCTGCAGAAGACACAGAGATTCAGTCATCCAGAAACGGGAGAGGTTGACTAAATAAGAAAGCTAACATTAGAAAAGGAAACCCGTTGTTTTCTGACTGTTCTCCCCAAGCGTCTGGGTCGTGCAGGAGAGGGATGTGCTCAGGTGAGGGCAGTCAGATACCTTCGGGTACGACTGGTGGCACAACACTGTTCTGTAAAGCCTGCACAAATGGCTGGCTCTGGTTTGAGGTCATTAGAGGTAAAATATCGCTACCCAGCCAAAGAGCTCTTGAGACTCTGTGCCTCACACACAGGCAAACCGATTATTTTTAACCCAAGGACAGTTTTAGTGCTATTGTTCTTAGAGGGTATTACTGTTTGTGATTTCAGGGGAAGCAAGATGACATCCCCAGGATATTATTTACTGAGGCATGTGAATACCCACTCGCTGTCTACAGATAACTCTTTTTTGGATGCTGGCAGTTTTGCCTCTATCGCAGCTGTAAATCTCTGTCATGATTTAAAGCACAGCACAGAGCAACTCCCAGCCAGAGGAGCATTTAAAACACTCAGCCCGAGATTCACCCTTCTCAACATGTACACAGTACAAAAATATCAAACCCGAGTATGGAAGGAGGACTGGGATTGAAATGATGAAAAGTTAAGTGGATGCCTGGGAGCTAATTAAATGGAGAAGAAACAATGAAAGCCCAAAGTATGGAAAATTCCTCTAGGTAGGTGATTCTTTTCAATCCATTTAACTGTCCCAGGTACTATCCCAGCATCTGGGAAATTGATACTGGAATTCTGCCCCCTGAATCCAGAGGGAATTCCTGTTTGTACAACTGTTACAGGAACAGGTCCCAGCCACGGCAGTGTACAGAAGTCTGACTATAAAATGATGGGTTTATGCTGATGTGGGAAAACTGAGAAAGAGGGGGAAGATCTGCAAACCTCTAAATGACTTGGCTCTGTGCACTTATCTTCTTCCACCTTCTCAAAGGCTTCCAGGGAACTGAGTTTCATCATCAAAAATGAGCAGCCTAAATAGTGCTGAGATTCGAACTATTCCTTCTCCTGCAGTCACAATCTTTGTAGCTGTGGATCATTTACTTGGGGACTGAGACTGGTTTGACTTAAGTGAACAAATAAATATAAAGATTGGTGATCTGTAATTGGATCACCAAGGCCACTGAGAACTGCCTGGATAACAGTTGCACTCTTCACAGTTTCACCGTGCTGGGAGACCCTGCTGGAGCGGATGGAGAGGTGCTACCAGCAAACAAGATACACGTTATGTACTACGGAGAAAAAGGGGAGGAAATGTTTAATAAGCTTTCCAGCTTAATAAATCTTTCAGAAACAAAAATGGAAATGGGCAATTGGATATTCTAGGAGGAGAGAAAGAGGGATAATTCATCATATGAATAATTCATGGCAAATTTCAGCACCCCATGCTGCTGCACATTTGGTATGGAGGACAGATGACACTGTGTGTGCTTGCATGTCTGCTATTTAATTGCGTGTATATATAATGGTTTTTAGCACAGTTATGAGGTTCTCATTGTGATGCAGAGCTGAAGAGCTGTTATCAGTAATCTATCAATTAACGTGAGTTGCTAGGGAAAGGCTATCATTTATTAACCTCAGAAACTGAGATGCTAAATCTGATTTCTCAATCAATTATGCCTCGTAGCCCATGATAAGTTTTAGTCATGCAGCATCACACAGTGCTCACTCTCCAGAAGAGGACTGGGGTGGGCAGCAGAGGCCTCCAGAGGCTTCTTGGAAGCATCTGGCTCCATAGTTGCTGCTGTTTTCCCCAGTAGAGCAACACACAGATGCCCAGGTGCAGACTGAGCAGCAACAGCTTGCAGGTAAGTGATAAAACCAAAAACATTCCGTGTAAGCACAGACTATGCTCCACCTTTCAGCAGATTTCAGCTCTGATGTTACTGGGTTTTGCTTGCTGGAGGCAGAGCCACAGGTTTCATCTGATTAAGAGGTCAACTTTCTCTTCTGCCCATTAGGCAGAAAGTTAGTGCTGCTTAAAGCAGACTGAGAGGTGAGGACCTTCCAGGGCTGGGCAAAGCAAGAACTTATAAGAGTATCTTCCACTGGCGTGCTGCTACTTCACCAAGCACAGCCCCGGGTAGACAGGCAAGGAGCAGCACACCATCCCTAAACCTGCAGCCTTCCCACTGCAAGAATCAGCAGCTGGGCAGTGTGCAAATCCTGCAAGAGCTTTGCCAGCTCCCTTCTCACCTCTGTTACAGTTTCTTGTTTTAATAAGAGATGTTTTCTTTACGCTATCTCGAGAAAAATCAAAAGCACATGCAGCAGCTGGCATGCAGCTTGTGATTTAGATCAGCATTTCTCCTTAACAGTGCTGGTGGGAGAAGGACAAAACAAGACACCTCAACCGCAGATTCTGGTTAATACACTTTTGTGACACCCCGTTATGTGCCCTCCAGGCTTTACCCAGCTGCAGTGCAAAGGGACATGTTGCCAGTGACCCCAAGAAATGACACATTTAGGCTGCCCTTAACTCATTACTTGCCTATTTTTATCTAATTACATTTTATTTATTAAGCTAATCTTTAAAATCTCGTGGTGTTGACTAGTTTACACCTCCAGTGCATTGTTTTTAATCCTATCCTTTTATGAACTGACTTAAAAAAAAATAATTGAAAATACAGTCCTACGGAATCCAGAAGCCAGTGCTGGCATTCCCAATGTCACCAGCACCTGCTGTGAGACACTGCTGTAGCACTTGTTTTATTTTATCAAATTTGATATAATACTACAAAACCAGATTAAAGATGAATGATTTCACTGTAATATCCCAAATCTACATGTGAAAAATAACAGGTAGAGCTCTCATGCTCCAAGCGTTATTTCTTAATCACAACTTTATTCTGCTGAGAAATGAAAACTGATTTCACATCATTTAAATAATCTAATCTACTTTCCAGATAAAACTGTTAACCATCCATTGATTTCATCTCAAGTGCCCAGCAGACCCTTTAAACTAATGCAAAGTATCTATTCCTCTAATTAAAACAAATTAATTTAAGAAAGGAGAAGGGGATGATAATTAGATATGTAATGAAGTATAGGCTACTTTGATCCAGAACACGCACCCTTTAATTCTTGTGTGACTAGGTGCTCCCACAGACACAGCCCAGACCTAAATCCTTGTTATATTCCTGTCTTCAAAGAAGAATTGCTTTAGACATGTCACTGCAAAGTGTTTATCCAAGTCACTATTTTCAATCACTCACACAATGGAGTGAGAAATTCTTTCTTTGGCAACAAGAATCAGCTGTTCGAAATCAGTACTTAAAACCAAACACTGAACTTTTCTCCCTGGAATTAATGTTTCTCATGTCCTGTACTTCAGCTACACAGACAGCTCCTGTGCTCACATGGGCAAACAGAACACTCTGCTCCTCAAAACTTCACTGCAAAAGCAGTAATTGCAATTAAGGCCAATTTGAGGACTGTGGAAGTACTTACCTGGGAAACACAAAAGGTGGCAACTTACGTGGCAGACAATTAGAACAAGTTTGAAGAACAAATTTTTGGGTTTATCCAATGACAACTGAGAAGGATTTGCCTTCACATCAGACAGGCAAGGGGAGTCTGTAGTGTCCTAATTCCTTCCAAGCCACTGCAAAAAGCATAGCGTCAACCTCCCTCTTCACCTCTTCTTCCTCTCTTAAGGCGAAGATCAGCTTTTGTTATCAGGTCCCACTTCCAGACTGAGACTTCTTTCTTTCTGGTTAATCAACAACAAGAAGAAAAAAAAATATTACAAACTCTACTCTGCAGAAACACCCACATCACCTTTATGACATCATCTTTCCCCCGGGACTTGCCCATAAGATCCTTAGCTGAGTGTAACGTGAAGGTGCTCAGAATTCTTAGCATTTTTGTACATTGAGGGCACATGAAGTTGCTGTGTGCAGCAGGCATGGTGTTCTCATGATCAAACAGCTCCAAATAAGCCTTGCCCCACGTTACTGTGTGTATTTAGTCGGACATGCACAATTCCTAAGAAATCAGAATATTCAATTTACCTAGTAGACAGAAAACACTGAGCAAAAGGGAGATTGTCAGTCATTGACCAGATGACATGAATTGCTGGGAGAATCTGAAATATATCAGAGATAAGATTTGATTCCCCATAATTACCCATAAGGACCAAGGAGGAAATGAACTCTTCTCCTTCCTCCTCTGGGGTGTTCCAGGTTACAACTTTTTACCATTGTCGATGCCTGCACTGCGGGTTGTACCAACACAATGAGAGGTCACACTAAGCATAGCGCAGTGTCTGGCTACTGTAATTCTACAGCTAGCTGCCATGCAGCACTTCAAGCAACTCCATATGCTCCTTTCTTCTCAGCCAAGCATACCCAACAGCACCCAGCCATGCCTTGTGTGCTGGCATTCATTTATTCAGAGCACAGCTCTGGGTAACAACACTCGGAATGGGATGGCAAGCTATAAAATGATCCTTCTAAAGGCGCTATTGAAGGGAAGTTCATCCTACATGATTCAAAATAAAAGTTTCTCTGACTGTCTGTCGTCTCACAAGCCCAGAAATCCCGTGGTAAGAGGCAGTAGGTCTCCTTCATGTTGTCTGCAACTAGAGGCCACTTGGTATGAACATACTGTTTGTTGTCTGGCAGACCTTAAAATAAATCCAATAGCGAGTGAGTGAAATTCAGCTTTATATCACCCCCAGGACACCCCCAGTGCCTTCAGGAAGGCTTTGCTGCATTATAGAGAATGGAGATGGGCTGCAATGACTCACTCAGCTGTCTCCTTAGAAGATGAAATTGGTGATACCCATTAATTTTGCTTTCCAGGGAGAACATGGCCCATTACTGTTTCACACTGCATGGAGCAGGGGCCAAATCTCATCGGTGCTTGTACCACCCATGTTGAAGATATGCTTAATGCCCTCGTAGCTGGAGTGTTTACATTGCTCTGTGATGTATTAGTGTAGCTGTTTGATTACATGAATAACAAATGTGCCTCTAAAAACGTGGTTTTAAAAGCTTTTGAGGCACAAATCTGAGAGGTGACATGCATACCAAACTAGCGCTGTCCTGGTGGCAGTGGAATGTGGCTGCACCTCTGAATTCATGGCTTATGTCTTTCAGAAAACTTCACAAAGACACTCTCAATTCTGCTTTCCTTGCCACACTCCAAAGTTTTATTCGCTGTCTTGTAGGTAACTAAGTTTAAAGCTGAATACTTTTCCTTCTCACACCCCAATGCTACTTTTTTTCCCCTCTAAACCATTAAGCAAGTTTGCCAGTGCTTTGATTTTATATGGCTTTAATGGCTAATGGATGTAATGATTATAATTAAATATGGAAAGCATACTAAAGGACAGAAAGATTGGAGAGAGACTGCTAAAACAGTTCTGCAAAACAAGTCAGCCTCAGGAACAGGAAAACATCCACAAAAGCTCCGAGCACTTCTAGCCACGAAAGTGCATTTCCTTTCCTGCATCCTTAGCATCCCAAGCTTCCTGCTAAACGCAAGTGCTTGGGAAGCCGGGCGTGCTAGGGCAGTCACTCAGCTGAAACAATCTCAGAAATAGGCACGTCTGTGTCCCAGTTCCTCAGTTTAAGCCGCAGCCTGCTGGAGCTTTATCCCTCAAACACGAGCTCCATCTGGCGGACTTTCCCAAAACGCCGAAGTATCCACCCAGCCAGCCCTACCGGGGCCGAATTCAGGTGCACGGCGACACATGGGAATTTCAGCCATAACTAAACTCCAGGGTTTCATTCTGGTCCTCAGGGTCAAACTCTAGCAACAAGAATTGACAGGACTGACTGTCAAGTGTCAGTACTTCAACAGAGCTGGTCTTGCTTTGGTCCACCCTACTTGTTCAAAGGACAACAAACCAAAAGCTCCCCCTGTCCAGCTGTTCAACTCTCACAAAAGGAAGTCCTAGCCAGATTTGTGTCAGAGGGAGTCCCTGACTTTCTGTGCCCTGAAAATAACCTATGGATTTATTTTAAATGCATTTTCCAACATCAAGCCTTACAACATCCTTACGCAATCAGTATCAAGGTGTTTACTGATGGGAGACCACGAGACACAGGCAGACTAAAGACCGCTTCAGCTTCCTGAAGGGAAGCACCTCTGAGACATCTGTGGAAGTCCTCTTTGCCATAACTGTCCATACCGAAGGGTGTAAGCTTCTCATTGCCCAGTACCATATCTGCAGAGGTTTTGGATATTCAGAAGCATCTCAAATGGCACGAGGAGACTGTCTTTAGGCAACAAACTGAGCCAGGTGAGAATAAAGTTCCCAAATTTGCACTTTTAGATGCTATTGCAGTTTTTAATCCTCTCTTATTAACCACTGAAACCCACTAAAGATACTTTGCTGAGTTTAAGTAGGACAACTGGTTCAAAGATCTGTAACTGCTTCCCATCTCAAGGGAACAGATGAAGAAGACTGAAAGTTAATTGTAATAAATTGCATTGGCCAGGAGAGGAAAATTTAAAACCACACAGGATTCAAGTGATCTAGAACACAATTATGCAAAGTTTAAAACTCAACATCTTCTATAACAGGAAGGATTTGTCTCTGACTAAAAAATACAACATGTGGGAATGCATGGGACTTGCCTGCCTTTTGAAGCACTCACTGTGCTGTCTCTGGTGGATGGGCAGGGCAACAGGACCCACGGCTGTATGAATGGCTCACACAGCCTCAGTGCGCCTGTGTAGTAAACAAGCCCAACTACTTTGTCTGCTTTTACACAGTATTCATATGTTGTTAGGAGCAAAAGGCACAACAGAGCCACTTTCTATTTGCAGTTTCCTTGTAGCCAAGCACACCAGAAGTATTCAAAAGGAGGTATTCGTGACTCTTGATAAGCCCAAGGACTGCTTGTTAGAAGATGGGCAATTAACAGAAAAATGCAAGAAGAGAACTGAATGTCTGTGTGTGGTCCCCAGGAAAGCCCATGGGAGAGTTTGCCTCAAGACATTAAGAACTCTGTGCAGATGAGCTGACTATCGAAGCTGTAAGGGCCAAGGAGGAATTGCTGGGATCCATTTAGTTCATCTTTCCTCACATTTTTACCACACCAGCTGGAGGAACACAGGGAGTCACCAAAATCAGAGAGTCAGAGTGGAAATACCAGCCCTGAACTAAGAGGCTGGAAATACTTTTAGGGCATCATTATTCCAAATGGAATTGTTTTTCCCAGCATCAGCTTTAAGTTTTTATACAACCCCAAAAAAGTACTTTCCAACAGCTTCTTCTCCTACCCCTCTACACAGACTGGCATTTATTATTTGTAAACACCACGACCTGCTGTGCCAGAAGGCTCTGAAGAATGTTACTAACATCACTGCTTTAAAAACTTAAATACAGAACACAAAAAACAATCAGGTAAAAATCTCACAAGCCCCAAGTTTCTCACTGAAACCTACTTTCTCCTGAAGTCCACAGGTAGCTCTTCTTTTTTTTTTTCCTTCCGCTTTTGCTGAGATTTCTGGGGATAATCAGAATCCGAACACGGAAAATGAGGTCCCTCTGGCAAACATATAGCCCTGTGTGCAGAGAATTTTTACAGTGCTAGTGAGCTAACACAGACAGGGCAAAGTCATGGAACTCCTTCACATAAACCCAGAAGCTGATACTATCAGTTGTCCCAAGGACATATCTCAGAAAATAAGGACATCCCCTACCTGGCAACATCCCCCGTACTACTGAAAGAACAGGTCTTTCAGGGGTGCAGGGTTGCTTTAGAAGAATGCAGCACATCTGTTCTCAAACAGTATTTTGCTCCTATTCAGAAAGAAATGGAATGATGGAGAAGTAAACAGGGAGACAGTGATAGTCCTAGCACTGCAATGCTGCTTCAGGAAAAGGTTATCTCTACAGACAAGGCAGCATCCTCAGGTGCTGCTTACTATGTCCCACTCTTCCAGAGAGGATCATGGTTTCTCTGTGAAACCATCAAGATGATAAACATGTCCACAAAAATCCTATTTCTGGCTGAGGACCAGCACCTACACACTTATGCTGCACTAAGTTCTGCTTGGCATTAATAACATTTCCATTTATTGTCTAGATTAACTACCAGCTCACCAACTCATGTATCATGCTCTAATTTATCCTGTTCTGCTTAATTGATAATAATAAAGCTCTCTTCTCAACTGGCCTTGATGTGGGTTACAAATGTTTTATATTTTACCTGCTAATTCCCTCTAGAGTCAATAAAGCTCCTTCACAGCCTAAGGTCACATCTGCAGTTGTCTGAAGAGTTGTACAATCTCCCAAGCAGAGTGAGTTTGTACAGCAGGGACTCTATTTTGATAACCCTATTCAGTCAAAGTTTCCACTGCTGAAAACAGATTGGACTTCATCTTCTGAACATACCCTGATTTTTATGCCTACATACATGAACATGCACATATAATACTGACATTTTAGGTTCTACTTTTCCTGTTCTGCTGATGTATCAATTTTATTGATGAATAACTACCAAAATATAAAAATTTCTGTTCCCTAAACAGATAAATGCACCAGGCTTAATTTTAGACATGAGGTTGTCCTTGGTGTGCACTCCCCTTGTGATACACGCTCCAAGTGCTGGATAAAGCTGGAGCTTTCTTTCACTGAAGCACCAGTCAGATGGAAACACTGGAACACCAACCTATCATGTTATATGAGTGTAACCTTATGTGACCCTGCTTTGTGTTATATGACCATAATGGAAATAAAGATTGATCTCTCTTACCCACCACCCATCTGCCTTTTATGGCTTTATCAGACAGCCCTCTGAAAGGCAGCTCTCCCTATACAAAATGAAGAGTGTGAAACAAAATACTCTGAGAAACAATACATGTACCAGAAAAATGTCTGCATGGTCTGCAGTACAACCACTCAGGCAGGTCATTGCATGCCTAATTGGCAATATTCAGGCCCTGCAACTGTAATATCAACGAAAGCATCCCACTGAAGTCCTAATTATAAGTGTCCACAGTGCATAATACACATCTCACATTGATTCATTATAGCCTGCCTCTCTCCCTCAGAAGCATCTCCCCAGCTTTGCAGCCAGCGGGATTAAAGAGGCAGCATGGACCCAGGTTGATGAAGCTGGGTCTCCTAGGGACAGGTCTCACCTGGCTGAGCTCCTGTGTAGATGCTCTGCTGTCTAATAAGGGCAGAGCACATGCCAAGATTTCCTTGAGCTAAGAGAGTCCCCTATCTTCTACCTGCCCAACTCTAGGAAGCCAAAACCCCTGAAACCTGCTGGGTTTCTATCGAATTCAACTGAAGCTGGCAAATATGACATTCCCTAGACATACAAAGCCACTGGAAAAGTCTGGCAGACACATGCACACAGCCAGCACAGTGTCATAAACACTGCACTGTAGAAACCAGGCAACAAGCATGGACCTGTTCTGCCTAGGTGCCTTCCCCTCTGTGCAAAGGTAAGGCAGAGTTGTGCCTGCGTTTGGGAACTCCTTACAATAATCCAATCCCTATAATGAAGAACTTATGCCTCGCACGAGGGAAGCCAGCCCTGCCAGGTGAGGGATTGGCCTGAGAAACCTTCAGGGGAGGCAATTTTTTTTTAAACTCTGCTTTCTCACTACAAAGGAAAAGTGTTTAAATTGCCAGGAGCAGTTTTCAAGTTTGTCTAAAACTAGGTAATTTCAGGCAAATCCAGCCTTCCTTTTTGCTGAAGAGATACTGATCTGCTCCCTCCTGCTGGGACACCACACACAGCTGCCCAGCGCCACTCCAGAAATGCTCACAGACGTGCTCCATGAGCCTGTGGGCAGAGAGGAGATGGTGGTTTAGCTCTGGAGGCCCCTCATCCAGAAGGAAAACCAGAAGGGGAACCACAGTATGCATTCGTGAGCAAGACAGGCTGCTTTGGAGCCCAGTTAAACAGGTCTAGTAAACTCAATGTACACTTATAAAAGAGTAAATAAAAATCGATGGAAATGTGCATGAGCAGAAAGCCAGGCTGAGAAAGCAAGCACAGTGGCAGCAGATTCTGCAGTCCTGAGTACAATGTATCATTAACACAGTCAAAGCTTCTCAGCCTGGGAAGACTTAAAAATTAGAACCTGGTGAAGTTTGAACTCCAGATTAAAAAGAAATCCCCATTTTCTCATGCAACACCACTCTCCCCTGGGGACTCATCACACTGCCTCTTGTTACATGGCCAGGTCCAAGGATTTAGTGATCCTGCTAGATTTGTTTCCTTGAGGAAAGAGCATTTATATTTATATATTTAGCTTTCACACTCAAACCCTCAGAACGGAACATTTCTTTTCTACGTGTACAATATGAATATACAAGCATGCACATGAGCACAAACTGGGATCTGTCACCTCTGCAAGAACATCACCACTTGCATGGACAGCCCTGAGACCACAGGGCAGAACCTGATTTATGAACACATTGCTCCTACAGAGCAAGGAAAACTCGTGCAGTTCAGCACGGTCAGAGTCAGTCTGGCTCTGCAGAGTCCCACTGGGTTTCTGGAGGCTTCAGAGACAGAAATATCAAGGAATAAGCTATAGAAGTTTAAAGCAGCCTGAAGAATTTAATGGAAATTTAGATGCCTGCAACTGAAATGCAGTGGTTTTGAAACATCATGTCAATGTTCTAGCCTACTAGCATACATAAACTGAGGTGCAATGTCTGCATCATTTCCTTTTCAGATGAAGAAAGGCTGACAGTCTTCATAAGATTAAGCTGTCCATAGCAAAATGAAATACTGTTCATAAACAGCAGCAATGTTTACATACAGAAACTAAACACAACCAGGTGAAACAGGCTGAACAAATCAAAGTAAACAAGAAACTTGCAAGGGATGTTCTTTCCTTATGAATATTTTCTCCCTCCCTGGTACTACTCAGAGAAGTTTTTGTTTGCCTTTCCCACAAGTCTTATCCATGCTTTCAGAACCAAAGAGTCTCACAACAACCTTGAATGTTTGCATTCAAAGTGAAAACTTCTAATAAGAAGAATTCAGGTATTTGGAGAGGTTTCCTGGTGGTACAGCACCACTATTCTAGGTTCTCTTACAACCAGAGCTTTCCCTGTCTCATAAAATACAAATAGATGGTTTGCTGTGACTCCAAAGTAAAGGACTTCAGAGAAAGAAGCATGAAGAGTGGAGCCTGTCACAAGCATCTGTGGAGCAGTAGGAAGTTATGGTAAGCTTGTGAATAGTAGCACTGTCTGAGGCTCCTCATGGGAATACTGTTAAATTAACAGCACATTCAGATTAATTGCTTTTATTTTTTTTTCCCCTTCCTGGAGATTTTTTTTTTTTTCTCCTGTTGCCCAACAGGTATCTGGTAATGCAGAATTGTGGTTCACAGAGGTCACTCTGTAATGCAGGGGGTTTGATTTGGAGATGAGGTTTTCTGGGTTTGCAGCTTTTTCTTTGCTGTGTTTCAAAGCCCCAAGTTATTAATTTATCAGACGGAAATAGAGCACTCTGACCCCACCACACCCAAGTCCTCAGGCAAGTCAGCTGTCTCTTCAGAAGTCATAAGCAGTGAGATAAAATATCACACACGCTTTGAATTTTAATTGCAACTATTAAGGATTAGGGACAATCTCTCTCACCAACCAATTCTGCTGGCATTTTTCTGGCAGACTCAAGCCTCCTTTTAGCTAACTGTAACCCAACATTCATGCCTCAAACCTGACTCCCTTCTAGAGAAAGTACATCAATGGTGGCTTCAAGTCTCCTGTTGGTATCCGCATCCTCACTAACCACTGATTACAGGGGAATTATGGCAGGGAATAAAGCAATCCCTCCCTTGCTGCTGCCAGTTGAAGAGAATATTGTTTTAACTGTTCTTATCCTGTATGGTTGTAATGTTCCTTCCTAAAGGAAAGCTGAAAACATGGTGATATTGACTACTCCTCCAAAGCTGTTTTGGTGTCTGAAGAGCTCATCTGTGCAGAAAGAATTTTACTTGAAATACCTCATTCGTTGGTGTTGGTGACTGTAGTTTTCTGGTATCATTGCTAGTCCCGCTATTCAGCACAACTAGGATTGTTTCTCCTAACACTTTATCTCCACAGATCCCATGATGGGTCGCAATTAGAAAGGACAGGCTGCAAAATCTGGCATTGCAGAAGAAAAAAAAAAAGGGGGAAATAACAGGAACTACAAAAAGAGCAGCTCTTACTTCAGTCTTTCAGGAAAATGCAGTCCTTTCCCAAGGAAATAATCTGGCTGGTCCTCTATCTATGCCTTAAGTTACAGTTTTAAGTGACTGCTGTATTTAGCCAGAGATGTCTGGTTTTCTGAATAACTTGCAAAGGACTGGCACATGTGCCAGCTCTACAGGGTAATGCCATTGCCTTACATGGATTAATTTGGGATTTACATGACTGTGAGCTGAGAGATGCAGAATGCCTGAACTCAGAAGACACAAAATGAAAACTTCCTCCAAGAAAAACAAAACATCTACCCCTCTCTTCTCAACTAATCCAAACAACTAAATGAAAGAAACCAACCTGATGATGAAAATGTCAACAGAGGAGTTTCACCCTTCAGTAAAGCTGAATTCAGTTCTCTTAATCAGGTCATGCAATACAAACATCAGCACCACAAACCCCGCTTTCATGCCATGAGATTTCCCTTCTCCAAATCCTTTCCCTTGGCCATGGGAAGAGCCACAAACACCTCCTTGGTCTGATACCTCCCACTAGACCAAAGAAGTGGCAATTCACAGTCTCAGTCTTGCAAGACCTTGAGTCCTGCAGTGATCAACAGGTTGTATCAGGGACAGTGTGCCATCACATATCCTACCTACCTACCTGCCCGCATTGCCTTCAGCCCTGCTCTCACCACCATGAGCCCATTTCAAGGCTGGTGGCCAGCATGGATTCTTTGCTCTGGCATAAGCAGCTCTCAAACAGGAAGCACCTGGGTGTTCCCCATTTATAGGGCAGGTGGAAGCAAGGCTGTGGCTGCCATAAGTGAAAACACAGCATTAGCCAGCATCCTGGTTCCTGGGGGAAAGTGTTTTATTAATCAAAAAAATACCTTCCACCCTGTGGTGTCTTGCAGACCTTTAAACTTGCATCTGCAAAAAGCAGAGAAATTCTTTTGTCATTCTCACAACAAAGTTAAAATACAGAAACCATTTTAAAAAAAATTTTTTTCGGTGGGTTTGTTTTGGTTTGGGGTTTTGGTTTTTTTGTTGTTGTTGGGGTTTTTTGTTGTTGTTTTTTGGGTTTTGTGGGGTTTTTTTGTAGCAGGAGAGAGAACTTCAGATCAATTAGAAATACTCTGTAAGTTCAGCATATTAGGGTTAGCTCTTGGGCCATGATTTGAATTTGTTCTTGAGGCAAGAATAGATGGAGCTGGAGCAGCTGAATGTGCTTGACCAAAAGGTATTATCATACAGCATCAGCTTTTTCTCATTCTAGTATAGACTATAGAAAGAGAGAGAGGGACAAAGAGTGGAAATTTCAAGCACCTTAAAGTCCTAATTTCCCAAAAACCTGTTGTCATGGAAGGTGGAGGAGGTTTGGGATCATGATGTGGAGCTAAGTAAGTGCAAGTGTTTGGGTGTGGGGAACCAGAATCAAAGGGACCAGTTCATTCTGTTATCCACAGCACTCACTAGGCAGTTCTAGTTCTACTATTCATAAAACTGATGTCATTTCAGAAGGAAATGTTTTAGTTCATAAGATTATATGTAACAATATAGGGCTTTGCATTGCAGTGGCTACAGTGGCATCCATTGCTAGCAGATGTAGAAAACAAAGCCCTAAGTATTATAAAAAGACAGACAAGAAAGGCATGGCAGAATCTGAAAGGCTACTGTAAGTAAGGAAGATTTAAAAATCAATTACAGAAAGAAGAAGTTGGGAAATGAAATTTCAGAAGAGATTTGAAAGAAGACAGAAATGTTTCTGACAGGTAGAGGTGAAGACTCTGCAATAGCAGCATCTGTAATATATATAGGATGCAAAAGCTGTGCTCTAGAAGACAAGAGGAAAGATCAGAAAATGGGAGAGCCTAAGAGTGAAATGTTAAGTGGTAGATGAAAGAGAGATGAAGGTTTGTTATTTGGACATTAATAAATAATTAATAATGAATGGATTCAAGGAGGAAAGTAATGCGATCCACAATTTTGCTTGTAATAAAATCATCTTCAGATGTAACATGTCTGCTCCCTAGCACAGGATAGTGATTTGGGGCACCCCTACAGTATTATCATGAACTCACTTCCTCTTGTATCCAGAGTTTCTGAGGCAATTAAAACAGCTGACAGCTTTTACCAGCAATTTCAAAGTAACAAGTTTTCCTCCCTAAAATAAATGACAGCCTCCTCCCTAAAATAAATGACAGCCTGAGACTAAGGAGGGCTCATATGTAGTGATATATAAAGACAGACAACTTACTTACCACCAATGAAATCTTCCTATCTCACCACACATTAGCTATTACAAGAGTAAAAAGAAATGTATATAGAAATGGAATGGAATAAGCATGACTGTCACCAGCAGGACTTCAGAAGAAAAAGGCAATTTGAAAACAAGATACATTTTTGACAAGGCACAGAGCTTTAAAATACCTGGGAAGTTAAACAGTGGTGAAGGAAAATAAAAAGCTTCAAGTCAGAAAAGTGGTGGTGTCACATCTCTTAGGTTTACAAAACCAAAGAAAGAAAGACAGAAAGAAAACAGGATGGGATAAAAATTCCCCAAAGACTTCAAGCTTTTAAGTACCTCATTTATGTTAACAACTCCACCAGTTTAAACATGCTGCTGTTTTTATGTTGGACAATTATCGTTATGGTAGTCAAAGCATCGTTTAGTGAATGCAGCATCAGATGTTGAAAATAACGTCAAACCATACTGTAAGCAGAGAACTAAACGCAACACACGAAGGTTTGCTCTCACAGAAATGACCATTTCTCCATGTCTAGTATCCAATGCTGCAACCAAATGGAAAAAGTTCAGTTTAGGAAAAAGTCTACAGAAACTCATGTCAAAATGTACATAAAGTGTTTCCCCAGATTTAATAAGCTTGTGTCTGTTGGCTGTCACAGCTTGTCTCTTAGAATCTATATGAACGTGCAGTCACATATGCGAGCTCCAGCACAAGTGATAAGCGCTTCCAAGGGTTAACTGCAATCCACACCTGGACCTCCTCCCCATCATTTTAACATAGTGACTAAGTAGCTTCAACGTGGGTCAGTTCTTTATCATATACCTAAAAGTTCACCACCTTGTAAGCATTTTTAATATGACAGTTGAGTTGGTCACAGAAGGATAAGAGTCAAGCGTTCCTGATACATCTCACTAGCCAGCATCAATGCATGATGACACATTTGTATTTCTGCTACACAAGTGAATACAGCCCCTTAAACTGCTGAAAAGTTCTGACAGAAAATCACTTTATGCTTGTCTTGTTTCACAAGCTACTGTGAGAGAAAGGGAAAATCCCATGGGTGTAGCTCACTACTGCTGTGAGATGTTTAAGTATTCAATTAACTGCCCGGTCTGATATGAAAAGGAAGTTACTTTGTATATTAATTGTTCCTCCTGTATTGTGCACAGAAATTCCAATATTCCCAAACTGAGCAGTTGCTACAAGAGAAAGAAGGAAAAGCAAAAGGTCTTTCTGTGAAATCAGTCCACTCACCACTGACTCACAAAAAATTCAGAAAGAGATAAATAGAAAGAATCTGATGGAAAATATGACAGGTGTTTGGAAAATAAATATGCAACAAAGAGAAGGAACTGCCAAAATCTTCTTTAAAAGACCAGAGGAAGAAACTGGGAGTGCTGATACTTGGTTTTGGCAAAACTTGAGGAAGGAAAAATGCCTGTTAAGAGTACTATGGTTAGTTTTAACTAAAGTAACTCACCCTCTTCAAACTGCTCTGGGTGACTGCAGAAAACTTATCCTTTGTGGGTGTTTGGGTTTGACAATGCTAATTCAAACAGATGACAGCACCTGCACATGGGAAACATGTATCAGTAAAAGAAAATAAAGAGGAAAACAATCCGTACAGGCATTTAATACACATTTTAAAAGATACAACTTCTGTCACATAACACAGGGAATACCTCACACTCAGCATGATTAGGTTCTGTGTGAACCAAGGTTTGCAGTCCTCTGCCCAGGCCAGCCAAACATTAAAAGCCTGTGACTAAACAAGGGAAAAAAGATAGCCCTGCAAACTCTCTTTATTTTCTTGCTGTGAATGGCTTGGGCCAGCTAAAGCTTGCACAAGTTGTCAGATAATGAGTGAAGCACCACAAATGGAAGGCTCAAACCTTCGTGGTTAGCTGGGGGAAACAGCGGCAGTGAATGAAACGGGGGATTGCTGCCTCCCACACCAACCACACAGAAGCTTGTCTGTTTGGAGGATTCCTGAGCTCTTTGAGCGCAGGGTGCTGTGCCCACAGCACTGGTCACCTGCTGAGAGCTCCCACTGAATTAGGTTACATTATAATTGGATTTTCCGAAGGCAGTGCATTAGCATTTTCCATGATCTCACCCTTATTAGCCAAATCACTAATCGGGAGTTGTGGGTTGCATTGTTTGCTGGTTAAACTATCTGCTGCTAGAGCGTCTGGAAGCAGCTCCAAATTCATGCAGAGATAAAACCTCTACCTAACAGAAACTGGGGAGTTCATTCTGTAGCTAACACTGCAGTCAGACTCCAATCTGCAATAGCTGATGCAACAGCAGTTCCTCCCCAGAGCCTGGCTCACTCCTTGCTTTGCTCTTGTTCTTCCCCAGTCTGGATTGTAAGTGTTCTTTCTTTGATCGGTGTGGGCAAAAGCAGCATTGCTGTAAGATGTTCACAGCAAAAAAAAATCCTTTCCCATGAACTGTTCCTTATTGTGTCCAAAATTAAATGCTGAACATGTTTAATCCAGTAAAGGTTATTTTAATACAAGGGCCTTTGTGCATTGATGGGAATGGAAGTACCTGTTCTAAAAGCAGAAACGACACATGTACGTGATCTCCTAACTGATGACTCTGTCTTTGCACAGCTCAAAAAGCTGTTTGTGTGGGAACTTACACTCCTGTTAACTGCTTCTGAGCTACAAGGAAAGCACACAGGACATCTCATGCAGTCTTATGGTGCAATAATCTCAGCTCCTTCTTCCAGGTGAGATCCCAGCAGGTGTCTTGCTGTCCTCTTAATGACCTGAAGGGAACAGACAATCTTGCAAGTAGCTTACCAAGTAACGTTTGCTGAACACCCAGTCACCACAATTTTCTCAAAAATTTCATGGTCTAAGTACAATTTTGTTTAAAAAGCCAGGATTTATTCTCAGGTTAGAGATTACACAATGATGTTCAGAGCCATTACAAGAATCACTTGGAAATATAAAGCCATTTTCACTGAAAAGTTAAACCCATTAAATATTTCTACTCAAATGCTTCTGATACAAGGAAGAACACACAGAAAAAAATGTGATGACATTTTTCATGTAATTCTGGAGCTAAAATAAAAAGGAAAGCTGGTCTTGACTCAAAATTGTCAGGCCTCTACTTGGTCTGACAGCAGTGGTACCCTGCCTGCAATTACACAAATGTGTTAAAACAGTGAAGCAGATTTCATTTCTACCAAACAACCAAGAAAAAGAGCGCAGCATTCAAGATGGCATATCAGCAAATCATTCTCTGGAATCAAATAATTTAAAAAAGGAGTATAATTCTCAGACAAAAAAAAAATCACAACAGCATTGGGCATATAAACTCTTGAATTCAAACCAGATGTGTCTGTCTCTGAATCCCCAGCAAAAATTGCAGCCTTTCCCATGTGGGTTTTTAATGGATTCTCATAGGCAGCACAAACAGCATCTTCAGAACAAAGGGCAGCAACGCTTCCCAGGGGAGTTTAACTGGATCCTGAGGATCACTAGCTGTATGATCTGCTTTTCTATTGTCCTCACAGGGATTTCACCAGGCATAAATAACATGTACTGAAGAGATAAGGAGCTAGGGGCAAAAAAAAAATGCAACCAATCCAGAACAAAACAGAATGATGAAGTTGCAAGACTAGCTTGCAGCCTTTGGTGTACGCATGTCCAGGTCACAGGCTGTCAGCAATGGGCTCCCTTCTCCGAGGGCGAATCTGCAAGAGAAAATCAATAGAAATTGTTTTGCCATTGAGAAATGCAACTCACTTAGGATTGATTTCCTTCTATTTTGTAACCCATGCACCCACACCCTTGGAGTCAATACTGTGCATCATCACAGCCTGTAATTAACCCAACCCAAACTGCACTAAATGTGAAGTAGCAGCAGAGGGTGGGGCTATCATACAGTGCAGCAGCAGATTTTGTCTCTGTCTTCACTTTCCTCTAGTCCTGATTGTTGATACAGAACAAACAGTAGGGTCTAGTAACCCAAAGGCTCCACGTAAAATCTCTTCTGAAAAGAACAGACGAGGCTCAGCAGTGCTCATGGGTATACTTTAGCAGTAGGTGCACCCAAAGCAGCAGGTATGATAAAGGGAAGAATTAGGTAGTAGTACCTATGGCTAAATAAGTGTCTGTGCTTTCAATGATCTGTCTGACAGTAACTCACTGGAGCTACAAAAAAAAAAAAAAAAAA